>VYZW01046000.1:52029-87613 GCA_013401315.1 Balaeniceps rex
GCCGCCCACCCCGAGCTCGCTGGCGTCCTCTGCCATGCAGTGCGGGGGAAAAACGAGAGGCGTCTCAAATGGCCTCAGGGAAAGAAGCCACCGAAACCATGCCTTTCTGAGATGGGGAGTGAGCTGAAGCTGAAGCGTGCATTGCTCTCACAGGATACCTCTGTTGGGAGCCCGCTGCCACGAATAGGTAGTTCACATCTCTCTGAAATGGTTGTTCCAAGGTATCTGCAGATCCAGCCAGGCTCAATATTCAGAATGGTTATCTTCACAGTTAAGGCTGTGAGAAACGTATGAAAGCCTACCACTACCACTCTCTAAAATGAAATTACAAAGGCCTCACCATGTGAAAGCTAAATTTCTGGAGTCTGATTAGGACCCCATGGAAAGGTAGCCCTGGGGAGGGAAGGCACATCAGATTTCATGTGGATCACCAAGTCCTCCTCTTGCTCCCTACACACCCATGCATGGTGGTGCCGGTACGAGGGAACGGGGGAGGATCAGGGGTCAGGAGGACAGAGGCTGGAGGGATGGACTGGCTCACAGAATGGCAGTGTCCCTGTGTGCTGCTTTAAAACAACTGCAACTGAGGCTCTGCCCGCACAGCTCTAGGCCCCTGCTCATTAGCAGTGGCGAATTTTCAAAGCCCTGAATGGAAACTCAACAAACTCAGAGGGCCTACCCCGTTCTCACTGTATGAGCTGCGCTGGGTTTAGAGTGGTGAAATGCTCTGGTCCATTACCAATATTTTGCAGTGCCCAGTCCTCCAGTAGGAGATTTAGGAAAGGATCTTTAAAGCCGGCTTTCGGAAGGTGAAATTACCCCTGCTGTGGGCAGCAGCTACTGGCTAGATGGCAGTATTGAGCATGAGGAGTCTGGGTTCTGCCTCGGGATCTCTACCAGGGGAATGAGGTGGAGCACTGAGGGAGAGCCATGCTGAAAAACACACTGGCTTTCCTCGAAGCTTGGGTGCTAAGTGTAGCAGTCGTATAAAAATAGTTATTTATATGGTTGGCTTGTGTCCTTAATATTAACTGTAGGCAAAATTTGTGAAATGCAGAAAGGCAGTCAGGGAAAAGTATGAACATCAATTTATTGAATATCTCTGGTCACGTTTCCTTAGTGCAGGAATTACTAAGGCCAGTTTTTGTGCGTACTACCATCACCAGTTATGTGTCAGTGCTTGTGTTTACAGTGTATTATTGCAAGTAGTGCTGGTCCTGTAGTAGATAAGAGGTAGTTCCATAAAAAATATGGAACTTGTTACTGTAAACTACTTTTTCATTAAGAGGAACACAACGTGCACTCAGATTTGTGGGTGCCTTTTGCAATAACTTGTTCTCATTCTAACAGCAAATAAACATAAAGTAACACTGTAAAAAACTTGCCACCAAAGATATGCAAAGCACCAATTGGGATATGAACTCTCTGAAACTTCAAAACAGTCAGGTCCCAAACATTTTTAAATGTAATGGCTCAGTCCAGCAGTGTCATGTCACAACTACTGCTGCATTAAGGCCAGGATGATCATGTTATCATACATAAGATTACACGACTCTTCTTTATAGAAAAGATTATGTTTGCTCCACTAGCTGCCTGCACCGTTTGGAGGGAAGATATCACTTATTTTCCTTCATGCTTTGTATCAGAATCACAGAGTTGTAGAGATTGGCAGGGACCTTCTGAGATCATCTAGTCCAACCCGCAGAGCAGGTTCACCTCGAGCAGGTTGCCCAGGGCTGATCACAACCCTCTGGGCCAGACAGTTCAGCCAGTTTTCACTGCACTTCACTGCCCACTTATCTAGCCTGCACTTCATCAATTTGTCTATGAGGATGTTATGGGAGACCGTGTTGAAAGCCTGGCTGAAGTCAAGGTAAATGACATCCACTGCTCTCCCCTCATCCACCAAGCCAGTCATTTGGCCGTAGAAGCCTATCAGGTGATTTCTCCTCCGTAGATCCATGCTGGCTACTTCCAGTCACTTTCTTGCTTTGAATATGTTTGGAAATAGTTTCCAGGATTATTTTCTCCATCACCTTCCCAGGGATCAAGGTGGGGCTGACTGGCCCATAGTTCTTTTTTCTTACCTTTACTGAAGATATGAGTGCTATTTGCTTTCTTCCACCACTTAAAACATCCATTTAAAGTGTATTCCCTAGAGCTGCATGCAAAGGACCTCTAGTAAGGCAGCAAAAGTCTTGTACTTTGCTTTCAGGCCTCATCTTTTCTCACTGTATCTCCTTATTTGGGGAAAAAGACAAAAAAAGAACAATTTAGATTTTTTTTTTCTATCAGACCAGGCTCAAAATAGAATGTTCTCAATTTGGAATTGACTGCATCAATAAAATTAATTGACAATACCTATCGGCATATCTAACAGCTTAGGATGAACACTCTTACCTTCTGCAGCTCCTTTTAACACAACCCTTTATCTGGTATCTTGTGTTTCCATTCTGCAAAGCCACTCTCATCTAATATTTGAGATTTTGGTTCTGATCTCTTGTTGGTTCTTGGTGCTGTTTTTTCGTCTGGTGCATTTAAATGTAGAGTATCTTCTTTTATATTTTAAACATTTCTGCAGAGCATGAAAGCCACCCTTCCTGCATCCCCTTTGTCTACTTTGCTGATAATGTTACCATCACACGTTGGTGGTATCAGTCTTGTAAGAATCAGCCAGAACTTGTCCCTGAATTCCTCAGATGCTTGTGTTCAAATGCTGCTCAACCGGTTAAGTACACAAATGTCAAAGCAAAATGATTATGTTCAAATACCTATAAGCTTAAAAAATCCAACCACAACAATGAGAAGTCATTCATTAGTTCTCATTAAGATAATCTAACCAAACCCTGTTTATTTGTACTTTCTCTTCACTTTGTCCAACCTCAGCACAGGTTTATTTACAGTTGCACTGATTCAAGTGCAATTTTTTCTGCCTAGATATTATATTTTGCCTAATTTAGCTTGTAGAGCATATTTATTTTAACAAAATGGTGTTAAGAACTGGACTGTTCTTTTTTATATGGCAATGAAATGAGGATTTTTTCAATATAGCTTTCTATTTAGGTGATAAAAGAAGCAGTAAAACAGTTAATGGTGAAAAACTCAGATTTGAACTGATCTAAGATTTTTATTCCAAGACACAGATAAAAATTTTAGCTATGTTTTCAAATCCTTCATTTGGGAAAATATGTGACTAAGAATAAGGTGTATAAGAATATATTTATGCTCAGTAAAGATTTCCTATTATAGAATCAGTGCCTTGTAATTTACTTATAAACTGTCTTTTGGTCATAAAAATCATTATTATTTTGAGGCTCAGTAGTTCACAGTAATGAGTTTTAGCTTCATGCAGTGCATTGCCAGGTTAGACACTTCTTGTGCTATTTTGCCCTAATGCTTTGGATTGCCAGATCATGTGATTAAGCAAGAATCTCACCTATGTTATTTGTAAGCAAGTCATAGCCAAAGACAGACATGATGGTGATGTTTCTAAGGTGCTTTGTATTTGCTTTATCATGGGAATATACTACCCCAGACAGCACTGAGTGCTGAGTGAAGTACTGCCTCTCCCTTTGCCTCACCCACTGTGACCACCATGAACCTGTGGAGAAAAATTTGAAAGCATGAAAGAATACTTCCACAAAAATACAAAACCTAAAAGAAAAGTAGAAGAAATAACCACATTTTTATGATTATTTTTTAAATAATGTGATGGTGAAGCTGCGCATGTATTGTTTTTGTGGCCTCACTTACAGTTTCTGAAGGCGTCTGACTGTTGACACCATTGTCCATTGACATATATGAGTTTTTGCCCAGGCAAGAACACATAATGGAGATGCTGTACAGGTGTATGGAATAGGTAATGTGGATTTACAATCCACCTGGAAGCATGTAAGTTTGAAAGTGCAAAAGAGCTTACATTCTTCTTCGTGATAAGCAGTGTCCAAGAGATCTTTCATAATGATAAATTTATCAGCATTTGTGTGCTACCAGTGTGCAGTGCTCAGCTCTACGGTGTGAGAAGTTTGTGCATAGCTGATATATTTCCCAGTCCTCCAGCTTTTCCATGCAGAAGATTATTTTATTCCTTTGTGAAGAGTTAGCAGGAGGTGGCTAATATTTCTGGAGGCTTCATTTCTGGAACATAAGTTAATTTCATTTCAGAAATGCATTTCTCCTAGAGGCATGTCAGATGGTACCTCTCCATTACTTTCAGGTGTTCCATGCAGATTCAAGTGTTTGGATGGGAATTTGTAGAAAGAAATCACTAACTAACGTGGTGTTGGCTATACCTAAAATGGGTTTGGCAGTAGTAACTAGGTGTTGCAATGAACAGAGCTCTTCAGCTTGCCTTGACAAAATAAACAGATTTTTCCCTGAAAACCAGGCTTGCCACCTATTTGCTTCATAGTGGGTCTCACTGTAGTGCTATACAGGTGGTGGAACTCTCTGCGTAAATATTCACACAGCTTCCTTCTGATGCCTGAAAAGATGGGATTTATTTTTTTGGTCCTCTCAGCCACGCAAGCAAGTGGCAGAGCATTCATAGGCTTAGAAGATGGGGAAGACATTACATCATGGTTTTGTTGCACTCTTGCAGCAATCATCATGCTGTTACTCTGCTGCAAAGCCTTCCTTGTCCACGACAACCTCTTGCATTTGCAGACAATGATGGAACATATTCTTCTTCTCCTACTTAAATCAAACACCTTTGCTCCACTGACCTATATCAGAATTGCAGAGCTTAGGAAGGCGTTCCTCCCAAACTATTCCATTTGATTTGACTCCCTAAGAGTAATCATTAAATGAAATGGCCTTTATGTCCTGATATTTCCTTTTGGAATGCCAGACCTGGATGCCAATATTCATGAGCTAGATAGATCTCAGACAAGAGCATAGGGAGGAATAAAGAGCATCCACATGCTTGGTTCCTAACTAGCTTTTCTAGCCCTTAAGAGAAATTCCCATCTTCTCCTCAGGTGAGTCCCCAGGGGCAGCCGACCAGGGTAAGGGATGTCAATAGCTGATCCATATAAAGAAAAAACTAAGTTAGATCCAAGTATTTCCACATGTAGTTTCCAGTTTTGTAGCTCAGGTTTAGTTCATGCATATGTGTATGTAAATGTACAGAAATATATGAGAAAATGCTAATCATATGTCCTGATCTGACATTTTGGAGGCACTGCATTACTCACAAGCTGTGCAGCATCAATGTAATGAGCAGGTTATTGCTAAGAGGCCAGATTAAAATTTATGTCACATCATCACTTAGTGCTAAAAGCTATTCTGAAAAATGGAGATTTTTGAATTAATTTGATTCAGGGTAGCCTTGTGTCTGAAATGTAGTGTTGTTCTCCATACCGTAAGCTCAAGTAGTTAAAGCAATATGGTTTTTCAGTGTGGGGTTGAAAAGGTGACATTAATATCTCCTTTAGAATTCCAAAGAAATATCCAAATCTGTTTTTCTTAAAGGAATGTTTCTACCCTGCAACCCGTCTTTATTGGCAAAGGATGTTAGGACCATATACATCGCAGGGTCTGTTAGCTTGTCCTGTTAGCTTGATAACGCCGGTGGAAGTCTTAAAATTAGTCTTGTTATAGGTTAATGAACTTCTGAATTAGCAACATCAAGAAATGTGCAGAGCCATAAAGTAGCTGTTGTTTAGCCATAATACATTAATACTTTCATGTGGTTGTTATCATTAACACACGGGTATCCTTATTTTTACTAGGGATTGTTACTGCTTTCTAAAATACTTGGTTTCTCAGCAAGCCCAGATGACATAAAACTTGCTGATGTGAGTGGTGTGGAGTCGTGAGCAATATATTGGAACGTGGTATCTCTTATGGGATGATACAGATGTTGCACGTGTGACACCGCCAGACACTGCTAGCGAGTTCCAGTGAATCCTGTCACACCTCCAGAGGAATGTGCTTTCTTAAGCCCTGTTCAGGTCTATAAACAATAACAGAAAGTAGGCTTGGAACAGATCTTAAGAAGTTATTGGGATTGTACTTCTGCTCCCAAATAAGATCTGCTACACCTAACTTATTCATGACTGATGCTTGTCTAACCTTATCCTTAGTACCTTCTAGTATTTCGTCTCCCTAAGCAAACAGTTCCAACATTGAACTCTCTTTCAGTTGAGAACGCTTGTCTTAATGTTACCCTAAGCCTCCCATTCTGGAAACTTGTGCTATGCGTGGGAGCATGCAGCCTAGCCTCTGTTACTGCTGCTTGAATGATCCCAAACCCCGTACCTGCTCACCCTGCCTTGTGTTTTCTCAATTCCTGGGCACACAGGAAGACAAAAGCACTTTGCCTCCACTCCCTTTCCTACAGGAGCTGTTCTGCCAGTCTAGACAAGGACAGACTTTAAGAGCTTTTCCTGTGTTGGAGGGAAAGACCCTGAGGGAAATCTCTCTGGGTGCAAGAGGGGCTCATCTGAAAAAAAAAAGTCCATGTATTTATGCTGAAGAGAAAAGGCACCCGCAAAGGGGGCCTGACCTGGTTGTCCACTTGATACCAGGGCGTGCAGAAGGAAGCACAGGGTGGGTTTTCAGGGAGGCAAGTAGAGGTCGGGCATGCATTGAGCCAGGCCCCATCCCTCTTCCAGGAGCTGCTGCTGGGTGTGCTCCTGCCGAGGACTTGTGGCACTTTTTGGGCTGGAGCAGAGGAGACCAAGTGGCTCGTTCTTCTGCTCCCTTCAGCATTGCCTGTCCTGCAGAGAGGAGGACAGGAACAAGAGGCGACAGGGACTGGGAGATGCCAGGGGGAAGAGCAAGAGAAGGAGTTTTCAGCCTCTTGCCAGCAATGAGCTTGGAGCTGCTGAAATCTACACCATGTCCCTGAGCAATTTAAACCTATTAGTCTTGTCTGTCTGCAGCAAACACGGAAAACAGTTTATTCCGTTCCTATTTATAAAAGGTTTTCATACAAAAAGGAGTTTTCTTCCTCCTGCTCAGCTTTCTGTGGGCTACATGATCCCTCAGTCTTTCTGCAAATTCTGATTATCCCTGTTTCTTCCCAGTTGAAGTACACTTTTCCTGAAGTAGCACGCTCAGTGGTAAGCCAGCCTTACCACATCATGCTGAACAGACAGAATACTTTATGAGCTTACATATGACTGTCCTTTTAATACTTCCAATGGCAGAGCTGCCTTTTTTCCCCTAACATTATGAGCTGAGCACCCACCAATGTCATTCTGCTTGTATTAGAACTGTGGCCCCACTCTCCAGTCAAAGCAGGGATTTTTTGCGGTGCTATTGTCAGTGAGAATGGCTCTGTGATCATGAGAGGAGCAGGGGTGAGGTGGGGAGAGCAATAACAGGGATGCAGGAGGGGCTCAGCCTTTCCAATTCTTCCTACATTCACCATGCAAGCCTGCACTTCTGTATACTGGCCACTTAAAAAGTGTTTTGAGGTCATTATTATCCTGTTAATTTTTTTTCATGCGTGAGCTCAGATTCCTGGCTGTGTACATAAGTGATTAATTAACTAAAAATGCAGTTTCTGTGGACTCTTACCAGGAACCAGGCCCGTAACTGAACAGTGCAGTGGATGACTGCTTGCATAGTTCTGGGAGATCCTTTCTTGTTTGTTCTAAACTCTGGACTTCAGTCTCAGTCTAGTCACCTACAATGAATTTGTCTTCCTTTAAGGTGTATGTTGGAGTTCAGGTGGATTGACAGTGTCCTTTTCATACCTTCTGTTCCATTTGTTATGGAAATGAACTGTCATTTAACACAGCCCTATTCTGCACCCACTGAAAGATGAGTGGAGAATCCCCCTTCTGGAAAAGAAAACATTAAGCATTGGTGCCCTAACGTCTAGAAAAACAGCCAGAGTCAACGTTTGTTTTGTCAAATTCTGGGTAATGAAATAAATGGTACAGAGAGTCATTAACTCATATCTTAAATGATTCGTGTAAAGGAAATATTCCTAGATGGCAAAACAAGATTAGCTGTTTAACCAAACCATTCCGCAAGGATGATGAGAGTCTATGGAAATTTCTTCAAGAGTTTGAAATGGCAACAAGAGAACCTTCTGGTTATGACCAGGTCTTCCCACTGCATGCAAGGAAATGAGCTTGGTTCAAACCCTTCTGGAGTGATATACAGTAATTTTCAGTTTTGTGATGAAGGGAGTGTTTGAACACATTGGCAAACCTTTTACAGCATATGGTCAAAACAAAAAGGATCCCTGCTGTCACAGTTGAAATCTGCATTTTGAGAACTCGGACAGTCAAAATTCTGCTCAGATGCCTATGTATGAGCTTGAATTTGATATATTTTCTTCTAGAAGAATTCCTTGCAAACAGCTTATGTACTTTATTGCGCAGAAAAATGTTGCAGAGAATACAGATAGAAGCAGCTGTACTGAGCATACCCAAAGGCTGTGCTCTGGGAAGGGCAGAAAGCTCGTCACTGTGATTATGCCTCTTTGAAAAGCTTTCTAATCGTACCCACTTGTCCATGTTTTGAATGTAAATCCTGATAAGTTAGGACTTGATTCAAAGTCCACTGATGACAGAAATAGCCCCTTTTTTCTCTTCAGTGGGCTTTTCTCTGTTCGTTTTCCAAAGGCTCCTAAACTCTGCCCTGCATTTGAACTTGAATGAAGTTGCTGGCTGGATATGCCAGAACATAATCATTTTTAAACCAGGGATAAGAGAAGTCTTGTTAGTGTCTGGATTTATCATTTAGAAGACCTTCTTGAAGCCTTTCTGAAGGGGGATATTTTTAGACCTAGCAAGCTGGAACCATTTTTTAATCACTCATTTTTTAAATTACTATTCCGTGGCTAGGCTTGAATCAAATATTTCTTTAGGTTTTATTTTCAACCAGCCCAGTAATTTAAACCATGTAAGTGGAAGTGACATTGCACTCTTTTCTCTGCATCACCATGTGAAAATTTCTGCTTTCTTATACTCTCAGCCTCTCAGTCTTCTAACATGATGCCTTGGGTTAGCTGAAGGTTTGATTTCAATGTAGTTGTTTTAGTACAGTTTCAGTGCAGATTTAATAGGGTTCAGTTTTTTCCTCACAGGTGACCCGACGATTCCTTTTTCCTAGAAATTTTTGTTTACAACATGAAGTTGCATTATTCATGCAATTTGCCG
Source organism: Balaeniceps rex (assembly GCA_013401315.1). Taxonomy (NCBI): domain Eukaryota; kingdom Metazoa; phylum Chordata; class Aves; order Pelecaniformes; family Balaenicipitidae; genus Balaeniceps; species Balaeniceps rex. The sequence continues at coordinate 61,152 of VYZW01046000.1, forward strand.
CAATCTCAATAGTATCTGGGTATGTTATCCTTAACTTCAGTTAGTATATTGAGTGAGAATTCGGCTTTCATATTCCCCCACCCCCTCCTAAAAACCCCTGCCCTTCCGCTTGCAGAGGGAAGTTGAAGGGCTGTGCTCTAATGGCTTGTCAAAAAGGAGGTGGTTAAAAGGAGTGTAATGTGAGTCTGGCTTTTTCCAGATCTAATGATTTTAAAGGCAATATTATGATTTGGGATCCTGGATTCCCAAGGACTTGGGGTTGGTACTACGGCATTTGGCTGTATGCATCTTTTTATAGTGTCACATTGGCTTTTCAGCATTTTGTCATCTTTCCACTGTCATTACTGGAACTGTGTTTGTAATGTCCTGGTGACTCTGTCAGGGAGGATGTCATAAATTCACTCTTCTTATCATTCAAGACAGGTAAGATTTTGATTTATATCTTGAATGAAGCTCTGACGTGATTTTTCTGGGATTACCAACTTTCTGTCTGGCAGTAAGCTGAAAGGAGAGCTGGAAACATTTACCAGATAAATAATTCTTGCATTTGCTTCTAAAGTAAGGACATATGTATGAGCAAAGGTAATATTTTGTTTTCCTTTTTTTGCATCTTTTCATACACATAATAGATATTTTAAGTAGTGGGCATTTACCAAGTACATTTTTCAAGTAATTCAGCTGTTTTAATTTAATTCTACTTTTTTACAAAAACTAATTTGAAGAGAGTAGAGTCCTAGATGAAAACATGTGCTTCAGTACAAGTTTATTGAAATGTATTTGACTTAACAATAGATAATGCACACAGAAGGTGACACACTTTCTTCATATTGAATGTGTTTAAATGTTTGTGTTAAATTAATTCCAAAGGCAAACAGCAAATACAAATATAATTTCTTTTAGCTGTCCTGCATCTTGCAATCAGTGCTTTGGATTACAGCCTTTGGGAATGGTTGCTAAATCATGGAATGAGATTAGTGTTAAATGGAAAGTTAGCAAAATGGAATGGCAGGAATTATGCCAAATTCACCTGCCATTCATTGCTACTGGGTTTTGCAACTGTGTTTTTGATCTCCAGTACCACCTGCCTGATCGCCTGGTGAAGGTGTGATCTTACTGTTTCAATGTGAAGCCTCAACACTGTTATCTGTTATCAGGATACTACACTGGCTGTCCATTGGTTTCCAGTGGAGTTTAAGACATTTGAGATGTAAATCACGTCTTGAGTTTTGAGTTTAAGTAAGACATAAATCACAAAGCTGTAAGTGGCATGGAATAGGCCAGTGTGGGAGGTGCCAGCAACATGCTCTTAATGGTCTAAGACAAAGAAAACCTTTCTCCTCCAATGCCCCTCAGTGGTGACATTTCAGGAAGGCTGCAAGGTTACAGTCTAATGGGAGCCTATGCTTCTTAGAGAAACAAAATCCCAGACATAATTTATTCTAGAAATCAATTAATATTTCAAAGCTCCTAGGATTTCACTGTATGTACTGTATTGTTATTGAATTGCCAGGGTGCCTAGAATTTTAGATTGTATTTTAGAAGTAATTTTATATGTATTTATAAAAAAACATAATTGATAACAATAATGTAATTTAAAATGTTTGTGTATGATACACACATAGACATACATCCTACATACACTTTTTCCACCATTCAGGAAGGTACTTCATTTTACATGTAAACTTAACTGTAGTCAAGCAAGTACCTACAAATCTTTAAGACTGTTGAGTTTAATGAGACTAAAACCTAGATTTATGGTTAAACACATACTTACTTGGGTTCCCAAAGAGGCATCTTCTTTTTTTAAGGGATAATATGTCCTTTCCCTGTAATCAGATCTGCATTAGTAGAGGGAGTCAGGATTTGTGTACAAGGTCACTGTTGATGAGTTGGAGCGTTCGATGGCCTCCCATGCTTTATATAATACTTTAACAAACAAAGCATTAAACTCAGCTAATGCTTTGCTTGCCAGATGAGAAGTGGCAAAAATATATTGAATTAATTTAATTTTTTGTAATGCTGAGGAGGAAAATAGGTAGGGTCTGGCTCTTACTTACACAAAAGATTCTTTATGACATTTATGACTAAAAATGCATGAAATGAGAGTGAACATTTACACCTTCTTTAATTACAGGATCCCTTAAATAGTGAGGAGTTAAACTGGAAAACAGGATTGCCAGTCCTTGCTATTTGAATGTGTTGGTTTTTTTTTTCCTGGAGCTTCTAGAATCACTGAAATAAGAATGAATTTAAACTGTCATGGAAAGAAAACTGGAAAAGATAGTCAGTGTTATTTAAAAATGCAGAGAAAATCTTGAAAATATGACCCTACTTCATCTTAATGGCCCAGAAACCAAGAGACAAATAAAATGAGATTTAAATGTATTTTTTAATATCATGATTAAGAAATGAATCTCAAGTGTTTTGAGATCTCTTACATGAAATTTTAGTGCTTACTGGAAGCTGTGATACTGGAATACTGGGAATACTCAGCATCCGGATCATAGACTTGGTAGTTAAATGGAAAATTTGCCGAAGTGAGTGTGTCAGAACAGTGTCCTTTCCCATTCCCAGAGCCCGTTCTGACTTTTCACATATATAGAAAGTGCACAGTGATGGATAATTTTGCCTTGCTATGTTTTGTTGGCAAAGAAACACTTTTGCCAACAGAGAAACAGTTGCGCTCATTAATCTATACAGAAATATCCATAAGATGGTGCTGTATCTTAAATCTGACCAGAGTCATTTGCGTTGAAAAATAAAAAGTATGTTGCAATTGTAGCTTAGAGCTTTTGTTATAAGCTGAGTGTTGGTAACAATTTCTTTGGCAGGCATATTGCAAATGTAAGTTTCCAGTCACTCCAATATGTTAATTTACATGTATTAAAATATTAGTCACAGCATCTTTGTTCAAGGCTGGAAAATGTAAAACCAGCTAGTAGTTTCAGTGGTGCTTGGGATATAGGCTGCCAGTAGCTTGCTTTCACAACTGAGTTTCATTCCATCCTTTTTTGCTAAAGGCAAGTGATGGCCCAAGGACTCCTCCAGACGTGACTTTAATGGAAAAAGAGACAAAACGGCACACTGGGGGTTCTATTTAAAGGGGTAAGATGAGCGATAATGGCCAAACCTGGCCAGCAAATGAAAAGACTGTGGGAGAAATGAATCTGAGACATTATAACCGCCCACACAGGCAGCAAGAGCAGAAATTTCATGTGCAGCCAACACACAGTATTGTAGGGTTTTGGTTAGAACAATGGTGTCGAATGCAGGACTGGCTGGAGAGCAACCAATTACAGCATTATCCTGCTGGAGCCTGGGCAGTGGATTACAGCTCAGTAATCACCTTCCCCCACATCTCATGGCTGCAGTAATGCACAGCCAGGGCTGAGCCAGTGGTACCATGGCCCAAGCCAGCCAAATTGCTGACAGAAGGAGGAAAAAGACACTGCTGGAGAGGGAAAAGGCTGTCACATCTGCCGAGTTCCCTGCAATTCCACATGTGTTTCAGCTAGAAGGCTACAATCCTCCAGAGACCTTGTTGCACTGGGAATTTTTCCTGCATGAATCATTCAGGTTTCCCTGCTCGTTTCTCTGAAGGTGTGAGATGACAAGAGCAACTGATTAGCTGATAAATCTCTGGTTCTCAATATAATTTATATCAGTTATGCATTTACTTCTGGAGTTATTTGTACATAGTCTGAGTCAGTTTTTCTCCTTGAAAACAAGAGTCAGGGAAGACACAATATAAAAAATGGCTAATGCAGAAGGAGAGGAAGAAGGAAAGATGGATTCAGTGCAGCATCATGCTGTATGTAGGCAGTAAGGAAAAAAGGAAATGGTGAATGAATTGTCCGTGGTCAAGGGAGAACACTTGTGTCAGCAGTGCACCTGAGCTGATCCAGGCTAGACCAGGAGATGGAATATGCCAGTAAGAGACTTGTAATGCCTTCCCTCTGTTTTTGAGGGATTGGGATGATATTCTCTGCAGGTATCATCCTCCTTTGCCTTTTTGGATAAACCTGTGACCTGGTTGATTCCAGACCTAGTGAAACTCCAATTACCTCATTAGAAGGATAGAAACTCCTTTCCAGCTGACTAATGAATTTGATTCACCAGTAAATATTATGTAGAAAAACCTGTGTGCTTATACTCCTAACTTTGGTCCCTAGGTTGCAAAAATATCACTACTTTTGGTGAAAGATACAGCACAAACTTGAAAGATATTTTCATTTTTCTCCTTGCTATTTAGCTCTTAAGCAAAACCTGAAATATCATTCTTAACAGTACATGATCATATGATAACACATCTCTGTAGGCAAATTGGTTCTTGAACCAGTTCAGATGATCAAGGAGGAAAAGAAGGAAGCATAAGCTATTTTAATGGAGTTAATATAAATTGGAGGCTAAAATATACATATATAAAGCAAATATAGTATATGCCAGCTTATTCATGAGACGCTATAGGATTAGTTTCAAGAGGCTACATGCCAATGTAAGGCTAGAACTCCTACCTTGCATCATGTAACAGATGCTGTCAATATATTTTGGTTTAGTTTAATCCTGTGAATTCTTGTTAAACGCACTTCAGGAATTTTTCTTCCTGCCTATAGTGCCATCTTTCAAGAGCATTCTGATTGCTTTCTGGTGTAATGATGCAAGACCTGATTATAGAGACAGCTAACTCTGCTGATGTGCTGTGTTATTATAATGCCACCTGATACCTCATTCATTTGATACATTAGGTAGTGTACTACATCAACAAAGCAAAGTGCTCACATAATTTCTACAAAGATGGAATGTTTCAGTGGCAAGCATGAATTCAGGCTAAAAGCTATATGTGTGTGTGTGTGTATATATATATATATATGCGCAGCAGTGCCAAAATGCCCCTTGGCTTTGTCTTTTTCACTTTATGAAACTTGTTAGATAATTCAAACCCAAGAAGACCTATTAAAAAAAAGATGAACTCATGAGCTCATCCATTATGATCTCAACATGACAGAATTCTTGGTTTGCTTTATATATATACACACCATCAACAAAATAAGAAAAGGAAAAGAGTAAAGTGTTTCTGGAATTTATTTATTTTATTGTTCTATAAAGCAGCTATCTCTGGGAGAGCTGATGACTAAACGCTGTCTTTTCAGTAGGTATATAAAGGACATACAAACAGACTTAACTTCTGAAATGAATTCTAAGATAAGCCATAAAAGTCATAGATGCTTTCAGTTAACAGTCTTTCTGACAAGCAAAGACATCAGTGTCACATAAGGAATAGGTTCCCTAAGCAAAGGTCCCCTCTGGAGAGATGGACATTAGCAAGTCCCATGCAACAGCAACAGCAGAAGAAAATTGCTCCTCTGAACTCAGGTTCTGTGACAGAACATGAAAGGGAGGTAATGAATCAAGCAACCAGGTCCCATACCATTAAGAATATTTAGGTATTATCCTCTGTTCCTGATGTAGGGATTCTTGAGGACATCCCAGGCTGGAGTACAGCCTGCATCTATTTTACACACTCTTACAGTGCCTCTGTAATTCCCTGGGTATCCACTGTCACCACAGCTGGGAGATACCTCATGGCATTTCCATGAGGTTCCATCACTTACACCATTCCTGTCCTGAACTGCAGTGTTGTGTCTCTGCTTGGCCCTGCCTTGAAGAGAGACTGCATCTGCATATGGGACGGGGATGGAGCAGGACCCATTCCTGCTGGTTCGTCAGTACGGCCCTGCTCTCCCTGAGCCAGATCGCAGCTCTGATGGGTGCCCTGAGAGAGCAAAGAGGGAAGGTGTCCAAGAGAGGTGGGACAGCCTCATAATTGAGGTGCACACAGTGTACCTGCAGGTGCACAACACGCCTTTCACACACCACCACTTTTCTCTGGACAAGTTCCTTGTTCATGTTTGTTATTCATCATGTCCTGGCTTGTTGATCAAGCTCCTCCAACTACGCCCTTTCTTCTGTAGGCACCAGTGGTTTGGTGCTGGCGGAGGTCGCCTGGCTGCCTGTTGCTGCCTGTTTGACAGCCTTAGCAGGCTGCTTGTAGAAAGCAGAGACTTGTAGCTGTGTAAAGGTGTATGATGTTGGACTCCCATCCTCTCTGGAAGTGGCTGAAGTTTGGGCATCCTTCACAGCATCTTTTCCATGCACATATATGACCCCTCTGTCACAGTCTTTCTGGGAAAGGTCATTTCTGAGGTACATTTTCTTCCTCTGCAAATGGAACTCTGCAATGGAGAATTGCTGTCCATGGCCTGACCATGGGCCTTCTACATTTTTTTTCACTTTTACCTACCATCAAACCCAATTGCAGTGCTTTCCCTGCAAGGTCATCAGTGGTCTCCTATGTGACAGCTGTGGTTCAGTTTCCTGAAAGTGCTTTCCCAGAGGCACTCCTTCCGGATGGATGGAAAGTCACTGTCATCTCCAAGGGGCACTCTGGGCAGAGGGCTTCTGAGTGCTGTGACAGGCTGAGCAGCCCTGAGCCTTCTCTCCTTTCCCTCATGCTTTTGTGCCTGAGTATTCCTGGTGTGTTTGTCAGGCACTCCTGTGGCTAGATAATGAGGATGATGCAGGAATTTAGCTTTCAGATGGTAACTGAGGGGCAGATACAAATATGGATGCAGCTTTGAGCTAAACTTCCACTCTGAGTTAAGACCATCCTGCAGAGGTGGCTGCTAATCTGCTTGTCCCTGTGACCTTAGCAGTCAGGGCTGCTGAGACTGGGGAAGTTCTTCCTATTGCCAACCACCAGCAGAGCAAGAGAATCTCTGTCTCCAAAAGATATTGGCTTTTATGTCCATTGTCACGTGAGATCTTCAGGCTATGTAGAGGACAGTGTCATGAAGAGTGATCCCATCCCAAAGCCACTGGATCCTACAGGAACAGTTTCATATTGCTAGTCTTTCCAAGGGGGACCTTGGTTTCTGACAAGCTGTGGGTTGGTGGTCTGGTGGAGAATTGTCCCTTCTCTATATGGACAGAAGACTCACTGAGAGTGGTGGAGACTATCATGAATTCATAAAGAACAACCAACAACCATCTAGGCTACCCAATACTGTGACCGAGTAGAGGAAATGCAGGTGCTGAATCGGTTGTGAAAAACATGCTTAAGATTGGAAATATTACAATGGTGGTTTTCAAAGAGTGTATGGACTTCCTTAAGGAGGTGGGGGACTAGTTTGATTCCTGTGCCACGTTATCTGCAATGAAGTGCAATCCTCTGCTGAGATAAGGGCTGCATCCTACGCCTGAGTCAAAATCTGCCAACATAAGATTTGCAGAGTGCTTGGTGGGCAGACTTTGTGCTATGGTTGGGGTAGAGAGTTTCAAAATGTCTTTAGCGTATTCAGTTTAGTGGAGGTTTCATCAGATGCAGAGTGGGCCCAGGAGGCTACAGCAGGACTCTTCTGAGACAAAGGCTACGACAGGCCAAGGGAGCCACATCTCAGAGGAGCAAAGCTTGGTTTGTGCTGTGGTCAAAATGTCCTTGTTCTGTCTCTTCTATCTCTTTCAGTGTTATAGCCCATAAGTGTTAAAGCATGGCTACTGCTGAGAGGCTCAGAGGTATTTAGTGTACAGAAAAGAAGTGCTGAGCATAACACAGAGCTGGAAGGGGGACTGGAAGCTGCTCTTTTGTTTTCAGTACATTTCACCTGACACCCCAGCTGAGAACTAATTTGCATGGACTTTAGCCTTACAAGGGAAAAATACAGTGAAAAGCAGATTTGCTGAATTGCTGCTTTGAGAGCACACTTGAGCAGAACTTATTGTGCTCATTTGTCAGTTAATTCATTAGGGTTCACGTCATGCTGTCAGGGTGCTTGGTTGTGTTCTGTAATGGCATTTTTTTCCTCTGCTGAACAGCAATTTTGCAATCGCTGCATCAATTATTACAATGTAAAATATTTGATATACTATTAGATGAAAAGTAAACTTATCTTGTGCATCAGAATATAATAAATGCACTTGATGCTCATTGGGCTTTCCAGAGAGAGGCACTTGAGAGAGCAGATTGTCTAGAACAAAACTACCATCTGGAAATTTTGTCTGAAGCCTGATTACAATTGAGGTTTAAAGGGACACTTTTTTAAAAGAAAAATAAAGCTTATTTGAAGGAAATAAATCTGTATGGGCAATTCAAAAGCCTAACTGAATTTCAATAAATTCTGATAAAGTGGAGGTGTAAACCAGTATCTCATCTCTATCCCTTGCATATCTAATGTTCAACAGGATCTAAATAAGTTTATAAAATGCTCCACAGTATATCAGATAACTTTGTTTGCATGTAAAGAACACTGATCTAGGTTATTTGAAGATTTTTAGTTGTGATAGCAAAAGATATGCTTTGTGGATTTTCAGGGGTTTGTTTTTTTTCTTGAAAAGCCTCATGCAAGTTAGAGTCTTCAGAAAAATAGCCATAATCCTCCCTAGAAGCTATGAGCTTGAAGAAATTTGGCTTAGAAATAAGAAAGGCCCAAAGATTCAAGCAATTATGTGATGTGCTATTACTGAGGAGCCAAGGTCTGTCACAAATGTGTGGTTTTTCATTATGAGATTTTAATAGAAAAATGTGAGTCACAGCCAAGCTCTCCCAGTTTTTTGGCAGTAGTTCTTTAAATGACCCAACTGGCCAAAATTACATGTGGTTCATTCCCTTCTTCATCTGTTCTCCAAGGAGAGAAATGTGTGAAGCGCAGTGCTTTGCTTTGATGGGAATATTGTTTAAGGTTATGTATTTATTTATTTCATTTTTATTATATAATCTGCTGTTTACTGTAAAAGAAGGTAATTTTGAAGCTATTTTCTTTGCAGTTGAAGCAACAGGGTGAAGTTTGCAGCTGACCTTACTGCCTATGGGAATTCATATCACATTTTCATACGCCTGAAAAATCTGAGTTCTCCATAACAATTTAGGAATAAAATTATTTTGTCCCTGAGGTATAAACCATGATATTCATCCTGGATTTTCCAGCTGGTTTGGTCCTGTACCATGAAGCATTGTTAAGAAGAGTATGGCTCCTGCGAACCTGAATGGTACCCTGTGGGAAATCGGTGCTGTACTTGTACGCAATGGTGGTGTTCCACAGTTACCCAGGTTGTTGGAGGGATGGGCGAGTGCACTTTGTGCCGCTGACCCAACTGCTTTTTGCCGAGGCAGGTTCCTGTAGACTGCAAGAGCGTCCATGAAGGTGTGCGTAGGGAGGCCAGCTGCTGCTCGCTGGGATGGAGTGGGGTCTCCCAGGCAACTGAAGCAGGTCGGAGATGCTGGCTGTGAGAGTTTCGTGACACCGAGAATTGAGAGAGCATGCCTTAGCAACAGGCTCAATTGGCCGTAATGAGTATGTACCTCTAACCACAGACGGCTGCATGGAAGATTCTTCAAAGTGATTTCATCTGCCTGCTAACATTGTCCTGCCTCCCCTGGACTCAGAGCCAGCCTGCTGGTCCTTACGTGGAAGAGAATACACCTAAGGACCAGGCAATTTACTGACACCGACGTGATCAAACACTTTGAAGGATAGCTAGAGCTGCGTGTCGTCTGCATAGCACTACCATGCACATCTGTGTCACTGACTCACCTACTGCTAACGTGTATGCGCTGATTTGGATTCCAAATAAGCGTTACTTTCAACAGCATCAATAGGCCTCATTAGGGATAGGAGACAGGTCACAGGCAAATGTAGAAGACAGATTAAATAGCAAGGTGCCCACAGGGCTGGCTTAAAGAAAATCTTTAGTATAGATTTCTTGGTGCTAGCAGTATCACCCAGGAATTAGATAAGACTGATCTGAAGTATGTATAGTATGGAAACTATCAGGACTGGCTGCACCATAATATAGATGCTTTAGAAAGAGAGGCAACATACAAATATTTTTAAAAGAGATTTTTCATTCAGTATTGTGCATACCTGTATCAATTCTTCCCTGAAAACGGTACCATTATCTCCCATCTCTTTTTCCTATATCTAATTATTCTCATCATCTACCTCTGAGGTCTTTACTTTTATACAGCATCTTTTGGAGGGATAGGGAGACTAGAGCCAGATGCATCATTCTGTCAATTCAGAGAACTACATTATTATACTTCCGTTATTACTTTCCCACCTGCTCCTTTTAAATTCTAGCAATTTGTTTGCTTCTTAACTGCTCTCACAGACAGATCGGAGATGTGTATTGCACTGTCCACAATGATTCCTAAGTCCGTTTCCTGAATGGTTACAGTTAATTTAGAACCACATAGTGTGGCTGGATGGTTCAAATTGCTCCTTCCACTGCTCATTAACCTCACATTTATCAACTTTTAAGAAAATCTTAATCCTTTTACCGTTAATTAGACTGTATGAACATAAGAATGGAGAAAATGTATATACTTGTATCATTTTAAGGAAGAAGGCATTGAAAACTCAATTTTGAATGAATCCCCTATCAAATCAGAATGAAACCCTGCTACTTACTGTGTGAAAGCCAATTACTTTTGTTCACCAGCCTTTAGAAAGTCTTTGATTGCCAAAAAAAAACCAGAAAAGGGGAATTTTCAGGTTAACTTCAAGAGACTATTTGATTAGCCCTTCTCATATCACAGAAAGGGCTGGTAAAGAATGACACATTCAATATATAATGTCTGGTTTAAGAACAAATATTCCTAAGGTAATATATATAATTGGGGTCATATTCCCTCACAACTGTCTCTATTTCCCCAAGATCAACCTGCTTTCAAATTTCTGTTGCTTTTTCCCGATTAACATTCCAAATTCTGCTCTCCCTCACCATTAAAATTCCTGCCCAAGGCAACTTAGTCACTCACCCTAATACTCTCTCTGTTCATATCAGCAGGACCAAAAGAGTGCTCCAAAATTCATCTCTACCTCCAGGCTCTCTAGTCACATGATTCCTAAATTACTGTTTTTCCTCTTATTACATAAAACTGAACCTTCCCTTTGAAGCCCTACAAAAATATTGTCCCAAGAGAGCACAAGCTATCTCATGCTTTAAGTTCTCTTTTTTGCCTTTTCTGCTCCTGACACTCTTCCAAAACACTGCAGCTTCACAGACGTAAGCAAAGCAGAATCTGACCTGCAGAAACACGGCTGGAAGAAATCAAAAGGATCATGGTGTCATTCCCAGTTAACAGGTTGCCTTTCCAGGGGAGGCCATTTGAAAAATTGTGTGTTTCATTGTAAAGGAACATTTGATGTAGAAGTTGCTGAGATGCTGTCATTTTGCAAAACTATTTTCACCAGGATAAAATGATGTATAAAGAGGTAGTTAGCTGTGTGATCTTTCCATGCTTAATTTTTACCCATTTGATCAATAGATTGCATTCTTCCAGACTGCATTAGGCTTCTTTCATTTCCTAGAAGTAAAAAGGCAGTCATATCACAGGAGAATGATGTCATTATTATTTCAGTAGACTTTGCTTTTAAAGTAATCATATAAAAAATAAATAGTGAAAATTCTGCACTGCCAGGGATAACAACTGGCTTGTCAACTTTTCAGAAGTCTTACCCATGGAGGAAAAAAAAAAGCTAGCCTAATTGTTAATGTAAGAGTGGTAGGAAATGGTGAATATTTTTATTTTTTAAAGTATCTTTATATTTGTAAATGTAAAAATCTCTTAGTTTGACCCACATGGTATTCTTGACATATCATCTGTCAGATTCTCAACTGGTAGAAATTAATTTAGCTCACTGAGTGTAGCAGGTCTGCATTTTTTCACCCTCGTTGTATAACTTAACCAGAGCAATAACATGAATGTAGAAGGAAGGCAAAATTTCATTATTATTAGCACTGTTCTGATATATCTGTTGAAATTATGAGCTAAATACTAGCTATAAGCCATGGAGGGAAGTCTAGCGCCTTCACAGCCGCTGTTCTGGAGTTGGTGAAACGTCTCTTGGAGTATGTGTGACCAGTCAAATCCCTTCATATCAGTTTTCAGTGCCCTGGGTACGATTGTGGAAAATAAAGAGTAGTTTGATCAGATGAGTGGTTGATGCATTACAAATACTTATATAAAGGATAAGCAACAAACTCTTGTAGGTCCATTTTCATATCTACAATCGATTAGAAAAACTATCAGCTGAATTGCTGACTGTCCCTTGGATTAGTTGCTTAGACAGGTTAATAAGCTTTACAAGCTTGATGTGTCAGCATTGCTAAAATACCCCAATAAAAAGACTAAGGCAAGCTTTGAAAAGGTGAACCTAGAAACATCAACATATAACTGTTGTTTTAAGTAAATACTGGGTTCCCATTGTAGCAGCTGCAGCAATGATGTTAACCCACTGCCCTGGTGCTGCAGGATTCCCATGTGGGGTGCTGAGCTGGTTTCTGGGAATTTACATATTTCCCCTAGAACTTCTTCGGAAGTCATTGTAGCTTCTGAGGTGAGCCCTCTGAAGCATGTGACTGGGCAAGAGGGCTTTGAAGGCCAACAAGAAGGCAGTGGATCTCAATTCTGAATTGAGAACACGGCTATGGGCATGTACTCACTGTCCTGCAGGGAAGGCTTAGATATCCGTATCATGTGAGGACTGGAGCAGTTTGGCAATTGAGTGCTTTTGCTTTCAATAAGCCACTCGGCTCATTATTCTCCTGGAAGGATTAGGAGAAAGCCTTCCCTGGGAAACCTCCCAGGTTTTGTTTTCCTAATCCTTTCTTTGCTCACATGGGCTTTCCCCTAAGTGAGGATGATAGAGGCTGTAAACCTCCCTGCAGACCTATTCCTAAAGTAAATAAATAAAGAAGAACAATATTGTCAAACAGGCATCTACGAATTGGACAGTTGATACTGGAATTAGCTCACAACCATCTGGCTTTGAAAGGAGGAATTGGCTGGCAGTTCAGCTCTAAAAGAAACAAACAATTCTGGGTATTTCCTTCCCACCTTTTATTTTTTATTTGTAGGCACAGAAAAAAAAAATCAGTTCGTTTTGACTATATTGAAGAAACCTGTCTCTCACAGTGTCGGCAAGGAAATAAAAGACCACAGAAGACTAAATTCAGACTGAGATGCCTCCTGGTTTACTTGTAATTTTTCATAATGACTGTTTATGACTTAAACAAGCCTTTTTTTGTTATATATCAGTGACACACTCTCAGGCCTATACTGTCCCCTTCTTCCAGGGAAAGCTGATGAAAATCTCTGTAAGACTCTCCCCCTTTAGAGGAAAATGCCCGACTCTTCTGTGTGGAGTGAGGAGCAACGCAGAAGGGATTGACTATGCAGTTGCGGACGACACAGCCCTAATCCTGCCCACCCCAGTCACTGGAGTCTCTTGATCAGTATTACTCATTACTCAGATACTGCCAGCATGCCTAGCTCCAGCTTTTATTCTTCTTATGCCTCCTAAGGGAAGGAAGCAGTATGGTATGGAAGATGTCAGGGCCGTTGTGTGATTGGCATCCTCCACTCAGCTCATGGCCCGTGCTGTCCATGGGTGGTGGCTGGCATTGGCCACAGATGCTTGTCAGGCTGGCTCCGAGGTGCATCTCCTGTGGGCTGAGAGCTTGCTCCTCTGCTTTCCTCTTGATGGTTCTTTATGCAATATCTGACGTTTGATAAAAAATTCAAACTCATGCCTCTGTATCCGCCTTTTCAAGTCATACACTAGCTTCACGTGACTTTCTTCAGACGTTGGGCCTTATCCAGGGATTAAAGAAGTCAAAATCTTTTTTACTGACTTCACTGGTTTAAGGCTGGGCTCCTTGCTTTGCTTAGAAGCTCCTCAGATGGACTGGGGAAGTGATAAGGTCTTCAATGCAGTGTGTGATAATTTCTCTTTGTGTGTGGCATTTTTTCAGTGATGTTGCTTATTTTTTTCATTCAACCTGCACATCACTTAGATTGCTTGAAGCCATTAGACTTGGTGATTTCTTTGCAAAATGAGGTGTAAAAACATATTCAGTCAAGGCCAGCCTCTGAAGAAACCCATCGTTTGCAGCGGTTCGATTTAATTTGAAACATATCACATCAGTTTCTATTGTTAAGTTTAGTATTTCAGCACTATGGAACCTGATGAGATGAAATTGCATTTTCACTGTAAAATCAGATTTAGCTCTTTGAGTGATGAACTGGTGAGGGATTGTATTTCATTATGTATATTGCAAAGAAAAGAGCATGCTTTGCCACACAAGAGTAGCTTGCACGCAGCCAGTTTGTTTTTTTTTTTCCTTTTTCTTTTAATATACATTTGTATGTGAATGGTCTTTGGGTCATAAAGTGCCGGTGTCTCTAAGTTTTGAGCTCCCTAACTTTGCCAGTGAATTTTAATCTACAAAATGGTTACTATGCTCCTTTAAAGTGTTATGTTGTTTTCATAACCTTGGATTTTCCAGCACTTTGTAGCTGTATATTGTTGTTCGTCTAAGTGCAGTGTGATTAGCTGTCCTTGAAAATACCATCAGTGGCAGTTTGATCATGTAGCAGAGCACCAGGAGTCAAAGGATGCAAGAACATCCTCTACACCCACCAGGTATACTTACGCATTCTGCAGCAGGTATATAATTTCAGGCTTTGATTTGGGAAAATATTGCTAAGAAAGACAACTTGGATAGATAGATACATGTAGTTAAAAAACACTGGCCTAAGGAGATGTATGACTTCATGTCTTGGCATTTGCATAAAAACATGTTTAAGTGTGTATATTGTCCTGAATAATGGCCTTAGATTTATTCCCACTAAAGTCCAGCAACTGAACCAATGTTAGACACCTAGACTTGGGAGGCCCAGTAATCCCTTTAATAATTTGAGTCTGCCCATTAATAGGTTTACAAACTCCTTGAAACATTGCATGGCTTAGATTTCTTTAAAACTGCAGAGTCCTCAGAGTTTCCAACATGAACATGCTTTCAGTTACAAAATAGGAATTTATTTGTTTACACACAATTTAAAATTGAGGTTTTACAGATTTGAATGCAGAAGATGCTTTTCTATAGGTAAAACTTCTGAAAGATTGATAAGCCATTTGCTCTACATGGGAACCCAGATTTAAAATTTTTTTTTAAATGTAATTACATGAGCCACTAAATCTATTCAGATATTAACAACATGGTTCTTCTGTGATGTTACTGCCTTTTTATTTGTAAGAAAATAAAGAATTTCAATGCAGCCTGGAAGAATTCAGTCTTCTGATGGGTAAAAATTAAGTATGGAAAGCTCATGCAGTGCAAGATTGATTAAACTAGCAATTCCTTTTTCTGTTTATGCTTGATATTTCTGGGAGGAATTTTTTTTAATGTTACAATTGCCAAAAAGTCTTTAAAGATTGGACTTGAGGATTAGAAACCTTCCATAGAGAATGAAATCGGCTGCTATGGATTTAGGGCTGTTTGTCTTAGACTAAACTATTAGCAAGATATTAGCTCAACAATGCTGTTGAGCAGATGGAGAAGTGTACAGCTTCGAAGTCTGTTTGAGAACACCATGAAGTCTAACAGCTATGTGCACCCTCAAGCCAGCTAGTTTTGTTTGACTTACTCCTCCTTTCTTTCCTGTAGCTGCAGCTGTGCATCTCTGCACTCTTATAATGCACACCTTGCACAGTTATTTATGTCCATAGCAACATACCATGGGCAGAAATATAAACAAATAGACCACTTTGATTTAAGCACATCATCATCATTTTGAACGGCTTGTATCACCCCAGAAGCAGAAAAGTACTTGGAGAAACTGATGCCAGGTATAACCTGCTTTCTGCACAGTCCAGTCCTTTGCTACAGTATCTGCTCGATCTGTCCCTAAGTCCTGAACCTCCAGCCGCCATTCCCGTCATCACCAGAGCTGAACAGCTGTTGCATTCCATATTAATATCACCCCCTCTGTGCATAACTATTTCGATTTAAGTGTTGAAACCCATAATCTTCTCTCTCTGCTACCAGGAATTAACTTCTCTCAGTTTTGAAGCAAACATCTGGGTTTTCTCAAGTATTTTTGAGCAACCAGCTGACTAAGTGGTGGGCTGTCAGGACATTTGATGAATGTCAGTCACCTTTATAAGTTTGAAGTAGTTAATAAACCTATGCCATTTCTTTTAACTCACTTGTTTTGCTTCTACCAGATTTCCTGCCCTTGTATTGATTACTGCAGGTCCCCTTTTTATTCCTCAGTAGCGCTCTCTACATTGTAATGATACTCCTCAGTGCTGAAAAAAAACATATATGGAGAAACTCATCATTAAAATATTAAATAAAATAGCTAGACTGCATTTTTATTCATATAATTGCTGTGCTTATTGTCTTGGGGTATAATTCAAAATGGTAAAATTTCATCAGAAAAGGCAGGTAGGTGACTTATCTGTATATCTTTCTGTCTAACTTTCATATCTGGACTGTCATTTTGTGCTGTACAGTTGTCCAATTCGTGTATTACACACACACAAAGTGAAGGTGACAGATACAACTGCTGCTTGACAACCTGTCCCAAACATTAATTTCCTTCTGCATTAAAAAAAGTGTCATCTGAATATCCTCAGGACTTGCTCTTGCTAAAATTAACGTGACTAGTGGTTGGTCCACAGAAATTCACACCAATCAGTCACAGTCCTTAAAATAGTTTAATTTAGGAGGCATTTCACAAAAGTCTTTTCTCCAAGACTGTCTCTTTCTAACCCCCACCCAGGTGGCATTCTCTAATGAATAGCATTGAGATAATAAAATAACCATGTTCAGGAGTGGGGATTCACCGTCAGATCAATTTGCAGAAAAACAAGAAGAATTAAAAAGTGGCCACAAATTAACAAGGGCAACATGCCTTTCTCTGAAATCTCTCTGGCAGGATGTTGTATAGAACAATAATTTGAAATACAGAACTGTATTTCCTAAGAAGTGCTAAGTACTATTTTATTTCAGAAAACCAAGGACTTCTCAAGTCTTGGTTTTCCACAGCAGGAATTTCTCTACTGGCTGTCTCTTACCCCTGAGTTGAAGTATTTTACATAACTGTTCTATGTTTGTCGCACCATTTGCATGCAGCTCTACTTTGTGCACCACAGTTCTTAGTTAGCTAAGCAGTCAGAAGGAACTTTAACACAGGATTGCTGTGCAAAAAAAGACCAGATATGGTTATTATTAAGCAGTTACAGGCCCGGATGTCTCAGCCAATTACCATGATCACAACCCTGTTCTGCCTATTGTATGCAACCACCCTACCTCAAGCTGTGATCTTGTCAGAGCTCATAAGCAAAGCGGAGCGGGGCTGGTGAGGCAGCAAGATGGATTTACTCTGGAAATAAGGCAGAAAAATAACACAAAATGAATTGGTAATTCAGAAGGTAGCATCTCATACACTCAGTATTGCCAGTTTACAGAATTTTATGCTGAAGATTATGGTAAAGGCATTTTTCTTGACTCCTGATTTTCTATGCTAATAAAGAAAAATAGGTTTTAATTCATTTAAGGAGTTTCTAGATAGAAGGAGGAGATTTGAAATATATCCCAGCTGTAGGTATTAGATAGTAAACAACCCCTTCCTACATTACTCTTTTAAATACTCTCACAGGCTTGATGGTTGACTCATGAGCTTTGAATGCCTGGGCAAAAACGGAGCACTCTGCATCATTACCCTTCTGGTGAGACATAGAGCCACGGTGCTCACTGCCATTGTGCTATTCGCATTTCTGACCTTGGACTCCCCACCTCTGCCAGGGGTGAAACACCTGACCACCCTGTGCTTCAGGAGGCCCTTGGGCAACAGCCTCTCCTGTGCCGAGTAAGTCAAAGGCTGTATTTTGCGACAACATCGAGACAGAATAACCCTTCGTTGCCATAGGAAAAGCTATCCCTGCCGCTGTTTTGCATGCCTCCTCTTCTTATCCCCACATCATTAGTTCCCTTGTACTAAGTCAACCTCCTGTCAGCTGTACAACAAAGGACTTAGCATCTGAAGTGGGTTAAAACACACCACATCAACAAAAAAGAGAAGAAAAATCATAATTAAAAAACCCAGATAAGCTAGGCTTAACACAGTGTAATGGTCCCAGAATGCTTATGGATTTTACAAACCATCCTCACAGCCTTCTTAACCAAATAATAACGATAATGTCTTACGTTAACACCAAAGCTATGTGTAACAGAATTGCAATGGGGAAAAAGAAAACCAAACCAACAATAACTGAATGTTCCTCTGAACACCCAGGAGTGACCCATCATCTAACTGGATCTGACATGTGGGATCAGAGACTGGAAAAGAGGCTGCTCTGCATAAATGTGTGTGCTCCAGCCCCAGCCGGGAGGCAGCGTGAGCAGGCAGTCTGGTTCCCCCACGTCAGACCTGATGGGCCTGCTGAGAAATGCTTTGCTCCCGGGCAAAGTGCTGGAAGCATTCTATCAATTTTATTGAATTGATTTCAAAGGTCTTCGTGTCATAATTTCTTTCTCTGTGCTGCAAGGCAATTCATTCTGTGGTTAATTGTGG
Source organism: Balaeniceps rex (assembly GCA_013401315.1). Classification (NCBI taxonomy): domain Eukaryota; kingdom Metazoa; phylum Chordata; class Aves; order Pelecaniformes; family Balaenicipitidae; genus Balaeniceps; species Balaeniceps rex. The sequence continues at coordinate 79,573 of VYZW01046000.1, forward strand.
GCATAGCTGAATAGTTTACATTAGGACTATAGTAATGGTAGGGCAAAGGTTTGTTAAAGAATAATGTAGCTACTAGAAATTGAAGGTGCCTTATTCTAAATACTGGAGGCACAAAAGTCCCCAGGCAAAAGATTTGATGAACCAGACAAATCCTTTGTCACGTAACGGTCTGCAGCATTCTTTCATGTAGGAGAAAAAGATACTTTAGAAGTCTGAATAAATATAAGATAAGAAGTCCTCACCCACTGTTTTGGCTTTTCTGTTCCAGATTAAAAGGCTGAAGTGCTAGAATGAGATCCTAAAAGTTTTGTATTTGGCATGTGGCAGATTCTCCTTTTGCCAAACATAAACACATTGTCGTGGTTTAGCTCCAGTCGGCAGCTGAGCACCACACAGCCGCTCGCTCACCCGCCCCCTCCCCGGTGGGATGGGGGAGAGAATCGGAAGGGCAAAAGAAAACTCGCGGGTTGAGATAAAAAACAGTTTAATAATTGAAATAAAATAACAATAATAATGATAGTAATAAAATTGCAATGAAAAGGAGAACGAGAGAGAGAGAGAGAAACAAAACCCAGGAAAAAAAAACAAGTGATGCAACCGCTCACCACCCGCCGACCGACACCCAGCCAGTCCCCGAGCAGCGATCGCTGCCCCCCGGCCAACTCCCCCCAGTTTATATACTGAGCATGATGTCATATGGTATGGAATAGCCCTTTGGTCAGTTTGGATCAACTGTCTTGGCTGTGCCCCCTCCCAGTTTCTCGCGCACCTGGCAGAGCATGGGAAGCTGAAAAAGAAAGTCCTTGACTGGTGTAAGCACTACTTGGCAACAACTAAAAACATCAGTGTGTTATCAGCATTCTTCTTACACTAAATCCAAAACACAGCACTATGCTAGCTACTAGGAAGAAAAATTAACTCTCTCCCAGCTGAAACCAGGACACACATCAAGGTCTCTGTGAAGACTTCCTCACAGCTTTGGCAGAAAAGCAAAGCCGAGTCTGAGTTGGCAGTGAGGGATGTACATGGTTATTGCATACAGTGACAGAAGCAGTCCAGGAAAGGCTATGTTAATTATAAAGATTTTCTCTCCCCTCCCATGCAATCTGAATTACATTAGGTCTTCTCCAACCCCCTGGACAGCCAAACCCTATAAAGGAAAGAAGATGTCAAGCACAGACATTAACTTTGCAAACAGCTGCGATGATTGAAGAAGTTAATAACCCACAAGCTTTTCTTGCAGCCTCTCTCTCTTCTGGGGCTTGCTTCCCAAGCCCTTCTGCTGAACAGATGGGATCACACAAGCATTCTCTTTGGAGCAGCTAAGGAGGTGATCTGATTTAATTTGGCTGATTCTGCCTGAATTGGGTGATGAACAATTCACCTCTCATTACACCAGAGCTGGAAAACCCGTGAGCTCCAGCTGGTGCATCCGCGCAGGTCTGTGGCTCCAGCCAGCTCTGCAGGGGCAGGTCAGCTCTGGGCCTTAAAGTGCAGTCCACAAATTACCCTAGGACATTAGCAAAGCAGAGTTAAACCCTGATTTTGTTAATCAGAGATCGTTATCTTAGTTCAAACACTGCACTGAGAAAGGTCATCATTTAACTGTTAACATTTTTGTCCTTTGGGTCTGTCCTTGAGTTCCCCTGTTTCATACACACAATTACTTTTCACATATATAATTGGTTTTGAATCTCCCTCTGAATGACAGAGGGTATTGTCTTCCTCTTAGACCATCAGTCATATTAAAATTAGCTCATCTTACAAACATCAACACTTACATGAAAAATATGCTTTTAATATAACTGTCATTTCTTACTGCAGCTTGGTTTTAACTCAGACTCTGTAATGAATTAAAGCATTTAGCTAATGAAAGCATATCCAAGACTACCAGACTAGCAAATATGGTGTAGAGTTACTTAAACCATTAGAACCATCTTAAACCATTAAAAGCTACACTTTGTTACAAAGCATTATTCTGCTTGGATTTGATACCAGTCTACAATTGAGTGTACTGACCTGTAGGTAATACCTCTTCATACCTAAAGCCCGTCTACCTGCTTTTCAAGCATAGTTACCTTTAAGTAGCCTTATAATAAATAAGGGCTTCAAAATTCTTCATGAAAAGAATGAAACATATTTCATTCATGTAAAAAGATATAAAGCTTGGCTTTTCTTTCTTTTGTGTTCATACTGATGATGAAAGCGACTTCAGCCAGGACTTATGGTGTTTTACTAGGCAAGCAAATGTATTTCTGTTTGCAGCTGTGCTAAGCAGAACAGTGCCATCTAGTCGCCTGTGAGCCAGCGATTTCTGGTGCAGTTGTGTGACCTGTCTAAGTGTGGGCTGTAGTTCCCCACAAGGTCAGCTCAATCCTATTATGACATGGTTTTATGGAGGACTTCTCTTAAACTGCTGTTATATCAGCAGTAATGAGGTTGTTTCAGACTAACTTTTCTTTGCACTGTTTGTTGAACACCCTCATCACAAAGGAAATAGAGCTGAAAAACTATTCACACAGTTTTAAAGGGTGATTGTGGTTATAATCAAGCATTATCATGGACCTGCCACCCTTATAACACAAAGTAGATTTGCTCCTATGAGCTTATATAAAATCCCAAGTTTTTTCCTCACCTTATGGATAAATTGCATTGCTTTAGTTAACAGAGAGCAGTCCCACACAAAACCATGTATTATCCCAGTACAGAAGTTAAGAATCCATTACTTAGGAAAGCCTTGAGACGAAGGCAGTTCTCCTGCTGTGTGATGTAACTGCTTTTCAGTTTCATTTGCTTACTCTATCTTATTTCTTTATCTTGTAGATTTAATTAAGTTGTCCAATATTGAATTTGATGAATATTTTAATGGACATTTCCTGGGTAAGTTTTATAGAGTACTAAGCAAACCTAAACTGGTAACTCTAAAAGGTTGGAGTAGAGGTATCTGTGAAAAAGCCCAAAAGCTGGAATCATTCATGTTGACACATGAGTGCAGATATTTATTTTTATTTTTAGAAGGTGTAATACATCATAAAAAGACTTTATATGTCATTTGTGGTGAGGAAGGGATCCTGTGATCGAGTGACAACACTTCATTTTTCCTCAGCTAAAGATGTACATGGTAGGAAATAAATGGTCCTTGCATACTGTAAAACCATATTCAGACCAGAACCACGTTCTGCAGATTAAAACAAAGCCTACAATGCACAGACTGATTCATGCTCTCCTTTGACCTGGTTTAAGTTCACAGAGTCTACTGGGACCATTAAATTCAGCAACAAAGGAATTAAGACTCAGATCTTGAAACATTTATATTACTTCCATCACCACGGCACCCAGGAGCCTGAAGCTCTGGTTCAGGTCTGTTAATCCCAATAAACAGAGAACACTGAAGGTGTTTTACACCTTTTTACACATACATCTCAAGTATGACATAAGAAACATCAGATTTGACACAAGGCAGAGCAGTGGCAACAGCCAGTGCTGACTGCTGTTGCTGGGGATGTCCGTTGGGAGCTTCATGCAAGTCTTGGGAGGAGACAACCCAAAGGTGCCTCCTTGAAAAATTAACAAGTGCATGGTGGAAGCTGGTGTTACGGGAAATTGAAGCTGCAAGTTAACTCCTGACACTGAATAAGAGGTTCAGGTGGAATAGACAGGGACTGGGAGGAATTCAAGGCACGTGGTGTGTAGCTGGAGAGCAGCAAAAGGAGAGTCCATGGAGACACAGAGAGGAAAGCGACGCTGCTGTAACCACGAGCCAGGAAAGTGCTCCTCGAATAAGAATTTTGATAGATACAATTGGGCAAGAAGACACATGTCAAAATCAGCAAAAAATAAGTCACAGCGATCAAATATTGAGATCATAAGAATCTGGCCAAATATTTAGCTGCAGGATAGTAAGAAAGATCATAATTTATAAATATTATTTAGAAAAACTGTTAGCGTTTCAGAGTTCTTGCCAAAGGTGCTGGCTGTGCTATGGGCTTGACTGACAGGCAAGATGGAGGCTGTTTCCATGGTGATGACCAAAGGTGGAGGAGACATAAACATAGACAGGACCAACTACCACATTAGCAAACTAAAGGACAGACAAAGTGGGAGAGGATGGAGAGCTGATGAGAAGTCATTAAGGCTCACCGATGTAAAGTCATAGAGAGGTTGAGCAGAAAAAGTTGATGAGCTGAGGACAGGCAGCCACACGGAGAAGATGTAGGAGATGGAGGACAATCTGGTAAAGAGGAGGTCAGAGCAGAGCAGCGCTTCCTGAGAATGAAGGCAGCTCTGTGGCCCCTGTGGCAGCTGGGAAAATCGTAATCAAAGCTGTGGGCTGAGTGAGGAGCTAAGGGTAAAGCAATGAGCATGGAGGAGTCAAATGAGTGATAGAAAGCCCTGTAATCACCCAGGGTGAATTTGCCAGATTTTTAAAGGGAGTGCAAAACAATATCGAGACTGTGGTAAGCTCCTGAAGTTCAGCAAGGGGTGTAGACTGGTTCTTAATTAAAACAGGGAGAACTTTAATGAACTAGCTGACAACCTATGGTATTTCTTTTAATGGACTGGAACACATGGTGGGAAGGTCCCCAGGTATCAGCTAATAGTTGGCAGCAGGTGGGGCAGAGCACTTAACTGTGGGAAGAGGGAGTCCCTGGGAGGGCAGCATCTAGGCAGGTAGAGACTGCTCTGACATTTCTGCTCAAGTAGAGATGCTACAGCAGAAAGAATAGAAAGGATTTTAAAAGAATTTTCCACTTAGACTCCAGAGAGACTGAAACGCTCTCCATACGTACATGAAGCTCCACTCTGAAGACCTCAGATACAGAAGCAAACAGAATTGCAGCCCTGCACCCTGTGCAGGACTGATGGGTGGATAACTGCCATTGACTGCAATAGGGCTTTCTTGGCCAAAGAGCTTTGTGGGCTGTGAAAATGCAAATTTCCTAGAAGTCATTTTTTCCTGTGTGTCTCCAGAAGGTGAGAGCTTCTTTAAGATTAAGTGGAAAGGGTAAAAAGAAACAAAATCTGCCTTACTCTCTATAAAGACCATATGATAACTAAAGAGTTATGTGTCTCCTGTGCATGACAGGGAAAGAGACAGTAATAATAGTAGTAGTAATGTTAAAGTATGCGTACACTAGTTGTATACATATATCTATCCAGCTATGTATAATGTATGAATCTTGAGATTATGCAGTCCTGTGCTTATAAGGGACCAACTCATCAGCTAGTGCAATTCTATTAACATCCATCAAGCAACATGTAATTATATACAGAGTGTATGATTCTTGTGCTTAGTTTTTTATTACCCATTTTGAGGTGAGGAATCTATTCTTCTTAGCAGGGACTCTCATTCCATTCAGGAAAACAAGTAAAGAATGGCACTGATAAGTCACTGATATTAATGGAAATTGGCTGTGTGGATTCCCCATTCATAAAATACTTCTGTAGCACCAACTCTTTAACTCAGTGGTATTTGCTCTGTAATCCATTATATTGAGTGATCTCAAAGTATGTTTTCTTAGCAACAATAGTTCACGCAATTATTCTAAGACATAACAACACAGACATGTTACAGTCGTAATTTTGTTTTGCATTTAGACAGAAGTTCATTTATTTTGACTTGGGTGTCTTACACTGGGGGAAAGACTATTCAAAAATGGTATTTTCAGGTATATATTTTTCCTGGTATGTTTTCTTTGCAGATGGTGAAAATATTTCTCACAAAGATTTAGTAGCAGCTAAAGGTTAAAAAAATTCTTAGTGCTGAGATGGGCCAAGCATAATCAAAAGTCAGGAGGCGTGGTGGAAGATCTGAGCCTTAGCAGCTGTGTGTGTACTGTAAGGCTGTAGTATGGTAGCTATGCCTAGTCTGGCCACCTGCAGACTTTACATCAGGGCAAACCTGATCCGCATCACTCTCCTGTGCACCCTGGTTTTCTCAGAAAGGAAAGAGAGTGGCCAGGCAGGGCTTTCCAGTGGGTCCCTCAGTCTTGGCATCTAGGTATCTGTGTAACAGGGACCTGTGGGAGTGTACAGTTCACAGTGGAGACATGTCCAGCAAGAGTCTACATTGGCCAATAACCTGTCAACATTGCTTCATCTTACAAACCTCTGGCCTTAGGTCTAATTAGGTAATACTTCTTGTTCTGCTCTGTAAAAGCTAGCGGTCTCTTGGTCAGGCTATTTCTCCAATATTCTTTATTGCTTTGGTTTCTTGCTGCCCTATTGTTTATGGTCATGATCTTACTAGATATAATGAGTTCAAATGGAAAACTTTAAGGACCATAGAAGCGATACTAGAAAAAGTACTAAAAATTTCATGAGTAGCCATGTTCTGTACTGAACCAGTGCCCTGGCATGGGCTTGCCTCCTGGAAATGCTGCCTCTTCAATTATACATTAAGTTAAAGGTTTACTACTTGCAAGAACAGAGCTGTACAAACTTCCCCTGATTTAGTCTGAAAGAATGCCTTTGATTTCAAATATGCAGACTTGAAGGTGAGGAATGATCTTGTGCTAAGAAAGGGGGGTGAAGCAGGAAGACCTGGTTTAATTTCCTGCCTGTGCCATAGACTTCCTGCGTAACCCGAGATAAGCTACTAAGCTCTTCATTATTTCATGCTCTGTAAAATTCGTATAATAATGCTTCCTTTCCCTTTGTATCCTCTTATTCTTGCCTAATAAAATATTATGCTTTCTTGCTAAATGTAGCTGGTGTTGCATTTGTGTATTAAACAAGCACATGAATACAGAACTCCCTTTCCAAGACTTCATATCTATGCATATTCAGGACTCGGTCATAAATGAAAATTGGCCTTGAATGTGAGTACTTGCACAATCTGTCTGCATGTTCAGCTGATTGCAGGTATATTCAGGTCTGGGTACTGATCTAGAGCTCTTTCCAGCTGGACTTGGTAAATAACGTACCAGTTTCAGGACCTAATACTTCAATCAGAATTAAGCTAGCTTTTTTCTTTATTTGATGTTCATTATCAAGTAATGAGGAAGGTTCATTTCACCATATACCTCTACGACTTAGGTTATTTGCCTGAAATGTTATGTTTGGTTAGAATCCTTAGAATACAGTTTATCCAGATTTCTGATGCATTATGCTGGGGAGCCAGTAACTTTGGAAATCAAGAAGTTATTTCTCTCTCTGCTTTCCTGGAAACTCTAGATTAGTTAATAACATTTTAATGTAAGTAACAATCAACTGGGAATTCTTCACTGGTATTTTCATGACAAACAGTACCTGCTGTGAATGGCCAGGCTGCACTCTATGATTTTTTTCAGACAATTCCCTTGCAGCCTTAGAACGCTGAGAGTCATTCAGGCAGAGTAAAACATTTATGGCCAATGTTGATGAAAAGCTCATTAAAATGATCACTATTAGTTAATGAATAGAAATACATTTGGATCCAAGGCTGATAATGTGACTGAGTAGAGGACCGAAGTAGAGTTATTTACATCTCTTTACAAAAAGCATCAGAAGTGAAGATTTTTATCATGTATCCTGACTAACCCAAATTTGAGGAAATATATGTATTCTCTCCCCAAAGTCTCCCTGTAGTCTCAGTGGCTATGACTTTCTTTACATGCTTTAATCCCCAACAGCCATGTAGATGTTCATTTGTACCTAAACCAATGCTGGTTCGGACTTGGCTGTAGATAGATTGATCTCTGACGCAGAAGTGTTGCCAGTAGGGTAAATGACATCTATCAGCTCTGTCACTGCCTTGTGCCAAACAGTGGGAGAGAAGCAAGGCTGTGTAACCCCACCGCCCTGTTAATACTGTAGTTTTATTTTGGAGAGAAAAGGTGCTAGTTGGATCTGGTCATTAAAGCAATGAAAATTTTTCCTATAGTTAGGACTGGAGAAATATTGTCCTTAAAAAAACCCCAGTATTTTATTACTTTCTTATGCATGAACCTGATCTGTTGGTGGCATATTCTAAAAATAAAAATGTCCCAGTTTCTCAGCACTTCAGCCTGAGAAATTAAATCAATAGCTGTTGGTCTTCTGCATATCTTGGCCTTAAGAT
>VYZW01046000.1:87805-106869 GCA_013401315.1 Balaeniceps rex
TATAATTTTATTTGCTTACACATTTTAAGGCTTTGTTACTGTCTACTTGGTTTGTTTGGCACATATCAAGTAGCACCTAGTGTCATGGAGTCTACTAGTATAACTTAGTTCAAAATGCTTACTGTGTACTGTAAATATTGTTAAATATTTCCTAAATCCAAAGCACAGACTGCATCTTGTTGTTTGACATGCAGTAGAACTGCAATTCCATTTGCTTCAGATTGACATAACTTCTTACTGTATTTTGCGGTGAAAACCATAAGCTCTGTCCTATTCTTCATCCCATTTAGAAGCTTAGCCAGTCCATGAAAACTGCTGGTATAGGCTTAGAAACTGTTGTTTCCAGTTTCCTGTAGTGCAAGTAACCTCCCTGAACTGCAGGTGCCTCCAACAGCAGAACTGTGGTGGGGAGGAGGCAAAGGGTGCAAGGTCATCTCTAAGACACTACAGGAAGCTCACGTTCCTCTTGATGCAAGAAAGCACTAGACTAAGGTAACGAGGTTGTATCATAGCAGCTTTTGGATCAGTTTGACTCTGTGCAATTGTTTATGAGGGGGAGCGGTTAAGACATCATCTAGTCAAAAATAGTGATTATCAGAAGCATGGAAAGAACCAGTGGTGGGGAGACACCTTCAGCCAGACACCCAATAAATTAAAACAACAAAGAAGTCCTTTTCCTCGCAAGTGACAGCCTTGTCTTGTCTCCCTCAAAACATATTGAAGAGAATAATTCTGATTTTTGTTTAATATTATAACACAATATATACAAAACATAGCAATGAAATAATAAAGGAGGTCCCCATGCAGTTCTGTTACCAAAATTAAAAACATCTTTTTATATGAAACTATTTTTTCTGAAAGGTTTTTTGTGAGGCTCTGGTAAGTATTCCTTCCTGTGTATAAAACAAAAGCATATCTTTATGTAGAAAGTGAGAGACTTACTGGACTATTCCTCCTAACTCTGTATCTCCACTACTCCATCTAAGTCCAATCCGGCATTTGAAGCCTACCCATTTTGAAGTTACTCATGATAGCTGTATGCTGAATGAGGAATCGGCATTATAGTATCAGAAGTGCTATTTAGCTTTGCTTTGATGTCCTTTCTGGTAGCCTTACCATCTGCAGGAGTATAAAAGTAACACCTGTTCAATGAATTCAGAATAAGGACAGTTTATGGAGGCATCCACACAGAACATTACAGAAACTATCTGGTAGCTTGGAATATTAAAAAGAACATCAAGAGGTAAAGTACTGATATTATTCAAAACTTCTATAGCACTGAAAGCCAGACAATAGTACTCAGGGTTTAGGAAAAAGATTAATCTTTCTGACAAATAGAGAGTTCAAGGACAGACTTATTAAAAATGCTAAAAGTCTGGAGCAACGCCACTGAAATCAGGGGAGTTTCTTTGAGTTTACACTGATGAAAGTGAAATTAGAAATCAGTCTTCAGCCTCTAAATTTTTTAAGTAGTCCAGTAAATGGATGCCTGTACCCTTCTTCTTTACCAGAGGGCTTTCTATTTAGCTCACATTTCATTTCTTCATGAATCAGGTTCTTCTTGAAGAGACAGAGCTTTATCTTCTGCTATCTGTTGATTCATTTTGCTGGAAATGAATGTTTAGCCTTTACGTGCCCATTAATCTAGTATTCTAGGACGCATCTAGTTTATGCATTTGAATTCCTTATGCCTGTGTGTGCTCACATATCAAAACTCGGTACTCTAGTATAAATCTGTAAACAGTCACCATACAGTCCTCTAAGACTGGTTGTGTTGCTTTTTCTCCTTTAGTTTTTAATACTATTTAATGCAATGACACCCACTGTTACAAGTTTTCATTGTGTGAAGGCCTTTGCTGCAGAGGTTCATTACATATGGACAGGCACGGGTCTCCATTTATCATGGTGAAGCAGGTCAAATGGATCAGTACACAGTTAAGTGTTTCATAAGAGTTTATGTTAAGCAGCACAAAATCTGTGTTGACTGAGTTTTGTTACGCTAAAGCCTTGTAAACATTATTACATAAATATACCCTTTGATCACTTAACTGGCTAATAACATTATTATTTCAGTTTTGTGGAGTAGTTCAATTAAATGGAATAAAACTGCAGTCCAAGGAAGGCTATAATTCCTCTTCCACTGATTTTTACCACTCCTTTCTGTAACAGGTAGTAGTATGACATTTTTCTGTTGCAGGACTTGAAAAGGCACAGAGACCAGAAAACACTCATTGTTCAGGGAGCCTCCTCTTCTCTGCCAGAGCCCTTACGATTCTCACCATTCCTGGTTTTATTCGTCTCAGCCTTGAATTGTTCAGTTTCCAGCTTAGGAGCAGAGTATGGAAGAAACTTAGCAGTTTGCTTTTTAAGATGCTGTCCCCCTTTGTGTTGGCTGATCTGTATCACTTGACTTTGGCTGTAGGCATGGTGATAAAAAATAGAGGGTATGATTAATTTCACACTCATGCCACTGTAAAAGGCAGCCAAAGTAAACGGAGTTAGACTGATACAAGACTCAGACCTGTTTCAGACTCTGGTTATAATGCTGGAATTAGATCGTGGCTCTTCATTTCCTCACAAAGAAGGGTGGAAATTAAAAAAGTTGGCCAGGTCTTTTTCGTCCAGCAAAGAGTGTATTTAACCATTGAGGGGGAATACTGGCAGGGCAGGGAAGGGTCTGACGGTTATAGCTGGCCACAGGCTCGCTCTCAGGCAGTGGTCACAGAGCCATTGATTAACGCAGGTTGGCAGGGACTCGGGAGGTCATCTAGTCCTGTCATGCAGTTGCAGAAAAGCAAACTCATTTCAGTTGTACTGATCTAGGACCTGCTGCCATCCTGAGTTAATATAAAGAAAAAAAATTATTTAGAAGAGTTATTATATAAAAGTTATTATTTAAAAGGAAAGGTTGATTTTAATTCTGTCATTTTAATCCAAAATGGTAATCATTTGTAAGTAGGTTTTCTCTGAAAGCTCTGTATATGTGGATATAAAAATATGTACTAACAAAACATGGTGACATGGTTAGTGGAAAAAGTTAAAAACAGGAGCAAATTCAAACATTTAATTATTTAAATTTCTAGATGATTGTAGATGATTGTGATAATACCACAGTCTATAAAAGGAAGATATCCCTAAAGATTTCTCCTTTTTAAAGTTATGCACATATAATTACCGTATTATGAAACATAATTATGGTACCCTCAGGATTTTTCCATAGCCTTCACAAGCAACCTGACAAAGAATTGATGAAGTGCGGGAAATAATCCAATAAAACAATTTGCATTAGTTTTATCTCACAATATCAGTTTAAATACAAAACTATTAAAGTATGATTGTAATACTCTTATAACAAATTATTTTACAAAGTACTGCTTAAGACTACATATAATAACAAATAGATTGATTCCTCTCTGGGGAAGTGGTCCTCTAAAGACTGGGAAAACTTACTTTTCATGAAGCTGTCTAGTATAACACCAAATTTTGTTGCTTGGAAATAGTTGTTTCAAAGCTCATCCTTTTTATATATAAAGTTAGGAGCGTTTATTTTCATGTACCTCTGTTAGGTTATCTACACTAAATTTCCTCTGCCATTTTTTCATCCCGTCACCTGGGACCATAAGGTGTCTCTGCACCTCTTTACAGTGGCAGTTGTCTATGCTACCTGAGTGTGATCAGCAGACTTTGTGACCTCATTATTTACCTCTGTGATTCTGTCATTATCACTGAGTCATATATGGATTCCATTACAAAAAAATGTGTATGGGATGCTACAACATGTGCATATTTAAGGACCAGTATAGGGGGAAAAAAAAAACATGGTCAACATCTGCAAAAGTGGTATTCGTACTGGTGGATTTGGGGATTAGAAATCTCCTCTCTCTCTCTCTCTCTCATTCCCTTCCCCTGTCCTAGTGTGAAGCTGCACTGTGGTTACCTGGATTGAGCTGGCTTTGTACAAACTAAATCGCAGTGTGGATCCAGAATTAAAGAGAGGAGGGACACATGCATACAGGTGTGGTTCTTGGCTGCAGCTGAACATAATTGCCCATACTGTGCTGATCTGCATGAGAACTTTGAGAGGAAGGCTGTACTTGAATCTCCTGTGGTCCACGTGCTTTTGCAATGGGTGCTGAGTGTCCACAAGCAGATGCTGTAGCCCAAGAGCCAGGCCTTCCTCTTGAGTTCCTCAGCCGTTAAGGCCACAGTGGATGTAAGGAAGGGACTTTCTTACCTGCAGCATCCCCAAGGATTGGTGAGCAAGTGCACATCTCTGGTGTGATGCAGGAACAAAGATTCACAGAGTGTCTTCATGTGGGTAATGATACTGGAGATGAAGAAAGACAGGAAGAGAAGATCTTGGAGGGTGCACAGGCTGTGTTAGGGGCATCAGTTGATGCAGTGGAATGCCCTTGACAGCTAGAAGACATGCATTGATAAGGTGGGGAGAACCATCCAGCACCATCTTATATCTCTCTGCCCCACACAACTCCCATTGATGGGGGGTTATGGTTTATTCATGAGAGGGTTCCCCACCACGTTTCATTCAAAATCACTTCTGCTGCAAAGACTGCTGATGGCTGGTTGGAGCACATACCTTACTTTGTGTTCCTTTGTCTATGCCAGCTCCCCAAATACTGTTGTTAGTGGTACAGATACTGTGTGAGTTAATTCAGAAAGCATGTTGGGACCCACAGTGCTGAACAAGAGCCTTGTTACCAACAAGGCAAAACACAGGCTCACTCCCGCAAACTTGTGCTCATTCTCACCTTAATCCACCAAAGACTGTAAGTCCGTGCTTATTTTAAAGAGCACAAGGTACTTTTGAATTTCAGTGGGACTACTCACATGCTTCTCATTTAACATAACTTTAATTGCTTTGCTGAATCAGGGCCAGAAGACACTTGTGGGGACTGAATCCATAGTGCTCAATGTTTTTTCATTGTTGCTTAGTTGCCCCAGATGTGACAATATCAATTATTGTGCAGTTAAAGGAGAACATACTCTTTGTTCAATAGTTCAAACTGAAGCATAAGGTGACCTGCAGGTGGGTCCCCTGTGTGAGAAGTGTGTTATTTTGGCAGGCTGGTGTGCCACCTTCTAAGAATGACACCTCTCACCTTCAAAATATGGGGGGATGGCCAAATTACCAGCTGAGAAAAGATCAGGGCTGAGCCACCATCCTTGTCCTGCTGAAAAGATTACTTCATCTTCTAAGTGTGTCATGCAAGCTGATTTAACTATGAGCTAATTTAAATTTCTTATGCTTTGACTAAGTTCATATAGTGACATTTAAATTTCATTTGCTCGCAGTAATTTTGTTGTGCAGAATGTTGCAGATAACAGAAATGGCAGATTATGTAAATAGCCATTTATAAACAGCAGCTTTTTTCAATCCATTGTTCTGAACATCCTACCCAAATTGCCTTGGACATGCTCCTCATTTTAAATATGTGTCTCTGTGACCAGACACTTTGCTTCCACAAACATTTTTAAGTTTCCCCCATTTCCCAAAAAGTACATCAGTTAAATTAAAAACGCTGTTGAAAGCCAGTTATTTCACCAAACAACAATAACAACAAAAATTCCTGCGCAAAGGGCAAAAGATATAAACTAGCCATCTGCTACAAGTAGCAACAACAACACTGAAACGTGTAAGAAAGAAGTGATAATACTTGAAGTGAGATTGCTAGACATTTCCCAGAAAGCCATGTACACTTCTTTTTCATTACGATATTTGGAAGCCTTTTCTAATTATGGCAGTGAGAGCTTGGGATAGACAGTTAAGCTGAATATTCATACAAGTCCTGGTGCTAAACTCTGCGTCTTTCCACATGTCCCTGATACCTGTAAGGACGGTGCCGTCACACAGGTAAGCAGTGCTGTTCAGTAGAGGCTTTGTTGGAGTGGGGAAAGCACTTGCTGCCAGGGACAGGGCTTTACAAATCCTACTTGAAAGAAGAACCCGTGGAGGAATTGCTAAGTGTGGTTTCTGTTTTATTACTAAAATTCAAAATGAAAAATTAAAAAAAAAAAAAAGAAAAGAAAGAAGATGATGGGTTTGCTGAAAAGGGATGATACAAGCTGAAGGCAAAACAGAAATCCTTAGTGTTAAATGTCAGAGGGAAAACACAAAGGAAAGCAGAACTTCCAGTTGTATTCACTGAGGGTACATAAGAGATTGAATTAAGCCTTGCTTCCCCAGTGGTGAGGGTGGCTTAAGCTGATGTGACTTGTGGGAATGCTTGATGGATGCCTCCCAGCAGCAGGTGGTCACACCAGCCCTGCCAGGCACGAAGGCTGCTTTCCTCCCGGAGCTGCACCCGCATTTGTGCCAGTGGGTTGCCCGTTGCCCTGGGCTTTTGCAAAACTCTCCATTCTCTGTATTGCTCCTCTCTCTGTCTTCCCTTTCCAGACTGGTGAGTGGTCTTCAGAAATACCAAGCTTCAAACAGGAGCCAGAAGGGAATACTTTTAATGTGAATGGGATGCTGCTGGCTCCTTGAGGTCAATTGATTATATTCAACTTGATTTTGGTTTCTCTGGATCAGGTCTTTAAATGCCTGACCTAGAGGAATCCAAATGAAAAAGATTTGAATGGTCCAGAGAAGTAGCTGAAAAGTGTAGGGGAAAAGTTTGTCATAAATGATATAAAGTATATATTGCATAAATAAATGGTATGAAAAAAAAAAGACAAATTTGCATGAAGGGTGAATGTACAATTACAGTCATTAAAAAGTCATTTAAACCCAGTGATCACTGATGAATGCATAAATATAGGCACAGAAAACAAAGTCTTTTAATTATATAATGGTTATTAGTAACTATTATTAATTTATTTCTATTTATTATAACCAGATTTCAATATTATTTATTAATGACTATCTTAAAAATTAGTATAGTGTAAATACATGTTTATCCATTTTTTCAAGATATCCTCTGCTATGTGCTTTCATTATAGCTCAGATATAAATAAATGGTTTCTAGCATATTTTATTAAATTTGCATAGCTACTATTTTAAATATGTTCTTTTATATTTATGTTTGAGGTAACAGAATTGTCCAAACACTGTTTAATGACAATTAACAGTCATTAAACTGTTGCAGGACAACAAAGTTCAACTATGCATAAAACTGTAAAGCTGTATTGTACAGCTATATACATAAGATAGGCCAGCTAGGGTGTCATTGTATTCTGGGGGAAAAAAAAGAAAAAAAGGATGGGTTGTAATCTGTAAACTGTGACTATCCACTTAACATGGATCTGACAAGCATGACTAAAGAAGAAAGCATGAGTATGAAGAGGGCGGGATGGAAAGAGTTAGTCTGAGAGGCATTCAATTTTATCTGAGATCTATTAAGATAAGGATGTGGATGGAGTACACTTCATAGAGGAGAGCATTTCAACAGCAGCACTAGGAGCTTCTTCCATATTGCATTTGTTAGCATGATAACTGGCTTTCTACCATCACAACTGTGAGTCATGCCTGTTCTAAAGCCATGATAGCCCTGCAGAATATATTGGTCAAATCCCAGGGCAGCATGTGCTCTCAGCGTAAATCTCAGGAGCTGTTTGGACACTGCAGTTATTGCAGACAAAGCATCGGGGAGGCTGCCAGCCCCACAGTCTGCCCCTCACATGTGGGATAAACACACAGGAGGGAGGTTGCCATGCACAGTTTCTGGTTTTCACCTCCCCAGCCAGGGAGAGGATAGTCTTCCTGCCTCAGAGAGGTTAGAAGCTTTAATTGGACTGGTACAAGGAAGAGGAGAGTACTTTTTCATAGAAAGTCTGGTCAATCAGATCACAAAGTGGGTCAGCAAGGACTACTAAAAAGGCCCAGTACAGTAAATGGGATCTTCTTCCTCTTCCTTCCATCAGGAAGGAGGAGATACAAGGGTGTTTTAGACACTGTCTAGTTCTCAGCCACTGAAATGTGTCTTGAGGGACTGAACAGAGGGATGAACGACCTGAAGAAGGAGGTTTCAGGAGTGGAAGCTGGTGACAAAGGAAAAAGATACATTTGGGGGAGAAATGGAGGGATGGAATAGCAAGCCTCATGTGCTGTGCCTGCAGCTTTTGTGCTGCCCACCATCTGGACTGCCCCATGTCACTGGGAGGACAATGTGCATCGTGTTTTGGAGAGGAACATGTAAGCAGGTGCATGTACCTGCTTTGGACATTTTTAGAGCAACCAAAGGAGATAAACCAGTAACAGGTGTGACTGGGAGGCTAGTTCATGACTGTGTTGAAATTATCAACTAATACCATTACAGCCAAAAGATGGCTTTGACTTTGAGCTATTCTCAGGGTAATAACTAGCTCCCAGTTTTGACCTCATAGGCCCCCACTTTCCAAATAATCACTTCCAAGAAGATATTTCTCATATAATTTCAGAAGGATATAGAGTTCATTATGAATTGTACTCATTTAAATAAATTTCCCCATGATGCTATTTCCCGTTGCCATTTTCAGAAAATTAGGAACAAAGGTTCAAAAAATGTTAAAAAATAAACAAATACTTTAACTATCATAATTTCTTTTAAAAACTTCTCAAAACTTGTCTAGTCTTGGACGAGCTATTATGTGCAAATTGCATATTTTCTCTCTTTTGATAGAAATTGGAAGAAGAAAAGGACTGAAGTTGAAAGCTGTATTCAATACCAGAAGCATATAGAAATGCATATAGAAGGCTATATTCAATATTAACTTTGGAGAGGCCATCAGCATTCTACATTCAGTCCTGAGATTTTGTTAGACTGTTAAATAATTAATTGCATATATATATCTTTAAAAGAACTTTTGCAATCAAAACCTCTGTAGCTCCATTCAAACATAACTATTGTCTCTTCAAAATTTGTTTGTTTTTCCTCCCTGAGGTTAAGTACAAAATTGGATCCAGCTTTTACAAAACACTGCAGAAAATCTCTTTCCCAGCTTACCTCAAAACTTCTTTAATCTTCCTCTCCCTCCTTTCCTTCCCAAATCTCTTTCGGAGAGTATTTTTTTAAAAATCTTCTCAACACAGCACAAAAGCTCAATTTGGGGACCTAAATTAGAAGTTGGTAGTCTAGGTGTCTCACTTATCAAGAGGAAACAGCAGAGAACCCCAGAGGGTAATGCAAATCTCTAAACAAGGCTGTAAATCAGTTTGTTAACCTAATTAGTTAACCTAAATTTAAGTTTGGTTCTGTAACTGCTCTACCCTGGTGACTCCCTGACTTGTGGCTGAATGCAAAATTCTATGAAGACTTATGGAGCAAACTTTCAACTACTTTATTCTTTTTGATGCTCATAATTTATAGTTTACAGGCAGTTTTCTATTCGTGTCATGCACAATAGGAGTTATATAAAAAATAACTGGAAGCATAATGCAATTTAGGACTTTAAAATTTCCTTTTGATCCAAACTAAAATGAGTAAAATCTTTAAATATTATCACTAATTCCTTTTCTGTTGTCTGCACCACTTTATACATTTCGCTTTTACCAAAAGAAAGAGTTTTCTATTTCCTAAGTCTATTGCTAAGTTATTATTTAATGAAAAGATGAGAGCTGGGCTGGAGTATCAGAGTACTTACAAAGTAGGATTGGTCATTAGTGAAATAATTGTCCTGCTAATTTGCAACATCTTTGTAGTCTACATACATCACTAACTTAACTAAGCTTGGCCAACTTTATTCAGCAAGCTACATATTTTCAACTGTGGAGAGACACAGTTATCAAGTAAACTAACCACTCAACTTAGTAGAGCCAGTAGTTTTTGCACTAAATCCATTATTCTCCATTTAAGCTACAGTGTGTCTTTTGTAAAGAAAATTCTGATGTAAAGATTTCAAATAAAGGAAAATCCACTACAATACCTTCATACGCTGTATCACTGATTAAACAGAAAGTCTTTCTCACCACAATGATTCTTTATTTTCTAAACCGGAATGCATTGTCCCTCAGAAGGTATAATTTAATGATTACTGGGGAAACCTGCATTTCCTTTCAGTTGATTGTGTATACTTTATTTCCAAAGTTAGGCTTACTTAACCCCCCCCATGCATATAGTATATAATTCCAATCAATTGCCAGGCATTGCTATTCTAGTTAATTCTGATAGTGTTTAAGTGAACCCATCATTCCTACACTGTATTATTGTAATAGATCACCAGCGTGAGGCTGGCGGATGTGTCAGTTCCCAAGACAGAGTAGTGTCACAAGTTTTAGTAAAAATAAAAAAATTAAAGAAGTTACTCAAGAGTTTGGGGCCAATATTCATTAGCTGTATAGGCCTATAACAATTCTTTCAAAATTAAAAACTCTTTCAAAGCAGTAAATGTTGCGTGGAGCAGCCTGAGCTCTGAGCCTGCTCTCCCATTCTGTGTTGACACTGGACAGCTTGCCACCACTGCAGATGGGATGCGGAAGGGTGTTGTGTCCCCCTGTGCCTGGTGAACTGGTGTTTTCCAGCAGATTATGAAACTACAGCGTAAGTGCCACACACTGATAAGTCACCATGGTTCCCGGTTACCCTCTAAGCACGTGGCCCAAGACCAGTCACTGGGATGTGGATGTCACCTGCACAACCCCATTATCTGCAGTGGATGCTGGAAGTCACAATCTGTCAGGTATGCAAAAAAGCATCTGTCATCCTTGATGACTGTTAGGAACAATTGCCAAGTTTTCTCATTCTTTCTACGCACAGGGTGCTAAGCTCCCTATTCTTTCAAGTAACTGCTGAAGAAATGACACGGTGGCAATGTCTTGCCTCTGTGAACCAAACCAGCAGTTTCTATGTCCAGTTCATCTTAGTTCTGGAACTTGAGCTCTATTCTTTCCAGCACAGGTTTCACTAAAAATATATTTTCTGGTAGTTGAATTCAGAGACGAATTTTACTGATGCATGAGACAATGTGAACTTATATCTCTTCTGGTTTATCTATATGGCCTACCAGGCTGTCTATAAGAGCTATTTGCTTGTATGGTCCCTGTCACCACAGTGTTGCGAGTAGAAAAATTGAGGGCAGAATTTCTTTTACTATTGGGAACTTAGCTAACATAGGATAATGCAGAAGTCACGCTAAAACCCCACTGATGTTCTCTGAAATGTGCTGGTGCTTTATTGCTGACTAAAGGAATGACAATTTTCTCCTGTCCCCTGAGTAAGCAGATGGGACTCTGAATAATGAAAGGAGTGTATTACTTCAATTTAAAAGAGACTTTAGTGAATAAAAAGGTATTACAGCACATCTTCATGGAGCTCCAAGCTGAAAGGAGAGGGAGACTGGGGTTGTCGTATGAGTATTTCTGAGTTATACGACCCCTTAGGCAGTGCTAATAGGGAGGAAAATGGGCTCCCTTTTGTGCATCCCTTTCAGAATAAGAAATGCAAAGGCAGCGCAGCATATCTTTCATGGCAAAGCCTCGGTGGTGGTTACACAGTTAAGGAGAGAAATGCTGTTTGCAACACTGAGTTGTCTCATCTAGTTTAACCTCACGGTATCTGCTGGTGTGAATGTTTTGTTACAGCTGTTAAGACTACAATAACTTCCTTTCTCCCCAGCCTCATTATTGTTCGAGAGAGGTGTGGTGGGAGGAAATATGAACTGAAGCAGTCTTGTTTTCATGCTTCCCACTTGACACAAGTGCTGTTGCATGAGGTCGCTGGCTGGTGGAAAGATTGCCGCCATTTTTAAACAGCTGATATTGTCTTCAATATCAGCGGGATTTTTCTTTCTTACTGCAGTGATTTTTGAATTAATTTGCCACAGAAGGTAGTAATCCAGGAAGCCTCCCTACTTTCTGATATTATCTTCAATATCAGTCCTCAGGTGTCTCTTTTGTTATGCTAATCTACATAGAAGGTCAGCTGGCTGCTTTTGCTGTGGTTTAATGACAGAAGGAAAAAGCAGCATCTGGGCTTTTCTGCTGGGGGTGTGCTGTGGTGAGTCCTGACACCCAGGTCCCATCAACAACCTTGCAAGGCTGCCCAGCAGATCCCCCCCAGCTAAGCTGGGGAGCAGTTAGTCTCCTTAGGGACTGCATGCTCAGGCTCCCTTGTTGGATATTATTCAGGCAGGAGCACACACAGGTCTCACTCCGGTATGGAGTTGGGACACGGCTGGTGTGTGCCAGGAGCTCCTGGCTTCCCTGCTCTGCATGTAGTCAAGAAACCTGTGATCAGATGAGAAAAGTATTTGTCCATTAGAAGACAAGAAAAATGGAGAGGATTTTGTGTGTGTATTTCTCTATCCTATTTTTCTTTTAAACTTTTCTTTTAAATGATTAATTTATATCGTATAACATGACTCATTCACTTTTTTAGTGCAAGGTTGGACCATCTGATTATCAAGCTTACTGCTATGTGGGACTCTAGTTCCCTGAGGGTCTTCATCTGCCAATAATCTTAATTGCAGTTTGCTGTAATTGACATCTTATCTATTTCCTCTCCTTCTTTCCACTTAGAAAATTCAAAATGCTGACAAGCTAGCTCTAGTATTTGATGAATGTGATAATTAAGGAGGAATTGGCAACCACTTCATCGTCAAACTATGTTTTGTTTTTAATTAAAACTGCATTTAAGCTTTTGATAAGCTATAAAAATAAATCTTAATCATAACCAGACCTAAAGCTATGGCCCCCAATTTATAGCTGGTATAAATGGATGTCAACAGAAGGTAGCCTTTCTCTGCTGATTTACATCAATCAGCTGAAAATGGGATTCATTGATCTTATCTCAGAACTTTCTGGAAAATTATGTCCTTCCTCAAAGACTCCAAAGGAGTAAAAACTGACCCATTAAATACACTTTGACCTTGGTGTTGCAGCTTATTCAGATTCTATAAAAATAGTTATATTTCAACTCTTACAATCTAAAATTGATAGACATAGTTTAGCTCTAATCTACAGACAGCTTAACAAAAAAAGCTTTTAAAAGGGGGGCAAAAATCCAAACAAAATCATTAATTATTAATGATTATAGTTATACTAATGAAGATGAGTGTTGATACAGTTTTGGCAAATACTAATTTCTACAGTTCTATCTAACACTATAAATTTTGTGTGGCTGCATTTTTGGTGAAAAAAACTTAAAGTGGTTAGTTGTCCTCCTTCACAAATATGTAGAAGGGAGTAGTACAAATTCTGATGGCACTTTGGAGCACCATGAAATAGATCCTTCCCCATCTTGGAAAGTTTGTAGGAGAAGAGTCCTTTTCTTTCTCCCCAAAAGTCCCTATCCAGCAGGTTCTGTCCTGGCTAGTTTCTGAGCTAGGCTGAGCAGCTGTCTGGCCCTGGCAGTATTTCTAAGGATTTGAGGACACAAGGTAAAGCAACAGTAGAACATTTGGGTTTAGTTATTCTGCTCAACCAGCAGCTTTTGAGACACAGGCTGCGACAAGTCTCTCTCCAAGGCATCCCTGCTCTCATCCTCCTACCCCTTTTGTTGCCAATGTCCCCCCTGGTAAACCTTCTTTCACAGTTAAATACTTATGCTATTTCTAAACTCTGTAGTTTAGAAGAAAAGGTGAACACCACCTTATTCTGTGAGTTTTAGTTGATCTATCTCTTAAATTAATGACATCTTGGTTGTGCCAGCCTCTGCTCAGTTGAACCATTGCGCCAATCATTTGGAACAGCACGCCAGCTATTGATTTATTACTCCTCTTTGCTTCACTGTGAATTCACACAAACTAGCACTGAAGATATAGCCCAAAGAAATACACTTTGAAATTGCATGGTGGAGATTTGTACAAACCCAAACAAAAGGCAGAGGTGCTTCACCCCTTGACTAGTTAGACCAAAACTCCTTGCTCTGGGATATCATGGAAGTTTGACATGGGTTCAAGGTGAACCTGTGTTGGTTCATGGAAGAAAAGTACAGTAAGAGTTATTAAACATAGAGAAGTTGCCTTTAGTGAACTACAGGAAATCTCCATTTCCTCTAATGACGCTTGGGAGGATATTTGCTTATTCTGCTTTCTACTTTCTTCTAGGCTTCTGCTTTCAGGCATTCTTGCAGGTTCCTTAAGTCCTGGTCATTCCCTGTGGAATTAGCAGTAGTCCAGCAAAAAATAAGGAATAAGACCAGGAATGATCAGGGAAATACTATTTCAGTACAGGGGTTTTACAAGGAGGATGGAAGCTCCCAAAGAATTCCAGGGGGAAAAAAAAAATCTTGGGAAAAACACTTGCAGAGGTTTCTGTTAGAGGGATGCAGTCATGGAAGCAAAGATTACATGCAGACAACTCCAGATGGACAAACTTGCAGCAAAGCCTGCAAGCTGGGGCTTTGTGGTCGTGATTGGCCTAGGGGGAGCTTACATGTTTTCCCCTCAAATGAGAGAGAGATGGATACATCATCCAGCAACAGTATCAGTCTTTCAAGAGCACACTGAACATCTTGCACAGTACTGGTGCAGGTTATTCTCTGTGTCATCACAAAGCCCTCCATTAACCATGCCTTGAAGAAGTCACGGAAGATCACTGCACCAAACTAACTTTGAGTTTTTATGTGGTAATTTGCACTAATGTTACAGTAACAGATAAAATCCCGCTGATGTCTGAAGGAGAGGAATGCAAATGAGGAATAGACAGGTTGGGGATGCGGGGGGAATAAAGAGGGAGCCAGCTCAGCAACAGCCAAATTCTGACATTACCCTGAGAAGGGATGGGCTTTACTTCTTTTCTGAGAAGGGAGGGTTGCTTTCTTCACAGGAGAGTAGAGAAGAGAAAAGAAGCAATATTTTTAGAGGATGTTAAAGAAATTGCAAGCTTGTGCTTAAGGGAAGCTTAAATTTAATCCATAAGCATGCCTTCTTATCGTTGAAAGGAATGGTTGGGGGTGAGAAAAGGGATCTGTACTGCCTCATGGTGGTTCATGTAGTAAAGGGGCTTGTGTGTGCGTGTGCATGCTTACATGTATTGCTTATGTACTGCGAGTGTATATACATATATAAAAAAAAATATATGCTTGCATATGCATTGTATTGCACTTCATATAGAAAATCAAATGACATGAGAAAATATCCAAGATGGTTTGGATCTGAGATGAAGCATGGTGGCTTGTCTCTGACAAGAGCTATGCAACAGGCTTGAGAGGAAGGCCAAGGCACGTTGCCGTTGGCAGGAAGAGGATCGTGTTCCCTCCATCATGCAACGGCTTGCCCAATCTGCTGAAAAATAGAGACTGGATAAACCTTCAGGGATAAAGTTTAACATCCCTTTCTACATTTCTATTTTGTGTGGTGACATTCCTGAGTATTACTGCAAATAATGCTTACTTTGTATTTAAGTGCTTTGTCCTGCAGTCTCCTGCAGATTTGGAGATGCTTTCAGTGCAGTGCTTGATGAGGCTGGCGAAATGAGAATAACCAGTCCTTGATAAGGGAGGGTCAGAGAGACAGGGCACGGCTGTCTTTTAAAATGGGAAAATTCTTGCTAGTTTCTACAGATGAAAAACACAGGCTCTGTAACCATAGAAACATGATGGGCCAAGGATAATGCTGAACTTCTGATGAATTTCTTTTGTTTAGAATAAAATGCTGTTTGGAGAAAGAGTTATAGTGTACATAAGGTGAAGTAATAACAGTGCTTTGCTTTCTGTACTTCCTTCCCCTCTTAGGTCTTGGAATACTTTAGGTAGCTCTTATTATTCCATTTTACAGGAAGGGAAACAAGACACCCAGGGAAGCAAAGCTGATTTCCCCAAAGTCACATTGCAGAACCGGGCATAAACCCCAGGTTAATCGGGGTTGAATTAACAGAAAGAACTAAAGTGCTTGCAAGCAGCTTTTTGTGTGATCCAGCAGAAGTTACCTAAGATGTGACTTGCTCTCCTGCCAGAAAGATGCTGCATTCTGTCTTGCTTTTTGGCTACCTCTACACAATGGGAGATGTGTTATACACATCTGAACTAGCAGCTCTGATATATCCAAACTCTGGACAACTGTTTTGATTTCTTGCCTAAGCTATGGGCTTCATTTTCTGCCTCTATGACTCCTTTGCTTTTGATGTCAAACTTATATAGATATACCTGGGCTAACCTGATGTTCCTACCCTGCTGCAGTCACACCATTAACAGCACGGAGATGGAGCTTGAATCTTTCACTCTTTCATGACACCGAAAGACATGCTATAAAATCCAGACATGCAAACTTCCAATAGTGTTTTGGGTAGTAACTTCTAAATACTCACTGAGGCTTTAGGATAATACTCCACTGTCCCATACAAGTAATAAACTCTGTTGACTTTTTTTTGGTATGAATGAGGACAACATTTGTCAATAGAAAATTGACAAGATGACAGGAACACAGTGAGCTGTTATCAGTCTGAGCAAGAAGGGGAGATTTGTAGAAAGCTGGCCAGTCTTGCTACCTGTCAGTTGTCTTACACATTGATATGAAGCAAACGTCTCATCAACATGAAAAAATAGATGGCAGCCTTAGTCAACAGTGGCGATCATATACTGCAATGGCAGAAAATAAATGGAACACAAATATGTTGCCTGGAATTATTTGCCAGGAATTTGATCTGTATCCACTTTCTGAAAATACCAGCAGTGCAGAGGCATTTTGTTTCTAAACCCATAATAATTACCCTTAATCTGTGCAAGAAATTCTTTCTGTGAAAGAAAATTTTGATCAATGTAAGAGTGTAAACAGCCCCCCTCCCAAGATGAAAGAATCTGTACATATGCATAAATATTAAGGGTACCCACCAAGCATCCACAGATATGACACAGGATAAGAGAATTAGTAATTAATGATATGGCAATTACAGAAGTAAACAACATGCTTAGATCCCGCAGTAAGAAGCCTTTCAGTCAACAAAGGAACTTATTTTTCATGCATTCAGGTTAGAAATGAGACTTTTTCTTTGGAAGCCCTTTTGATTTGATGCAGGGTAATTCATACAAAATTCTGTCCTGTGGAGGCACTCATAAAGCCAAAGTACATATTTACAGAAAAAAAATCTAAACTCCCATATAGCCACAGGGAATACATTTTTATCTCCACTCTACAGGAATCTCTTGAGGGCCTTGTGCAGTAAGGTTGAGATGAAAAGAAGCCATTTAAACCCTGACAAATCAAATATTACAACAGTGTAAAATTAGTTTTATATGTATTATTATACTATAAAAAAAGTCAATGGAGTTTATTACTTGTATGGGAGAGTGGAGTATTATCCTAAAGCCCCAGTGAGTATTTAGGAGTTACTACCCAAAACACTATTGGAAGTTAGGATAGCTCGGAAGGTCAAACTAGGGCCGCTATATTCCTTGTAATGCAGTCAGGGAAAAAAGTTCCCTTATAAAGATGATTCAGTGATGAGTGACTTGAGGCATCCGGCTGTCCTAGCTCGGTCTACAGAAAATCCCTTTGCAAAGGAGTTGCTTGGAGCTAATTGATAGAGGAACGAGCACAAGCAGTATCTGAATTCCTGTTTCTCCTTAGCAAAAGCAGGGATTTGGTCTGCTCATAGGATGCTTCCATCCACTTGGTAGTATTTTGTAGCCTGATGGTTGCAACATTCTTGTGGGGGATATGGCTTTGAATCCCACCAAATTAGGGAGGGAATTAAACCCTGATCTTGGTTTCCTGGATGGTAGCACTTGGCAGGATCCAACTGTACAAATCACTGCCACTTCTTCATTTGCTGTGATTCTGAGAGGTAACAGCTGTGCCTTTTGTAGGACTTGGTGCTGTCAGTGATGAGGGCAACTCCATGAGATTAAGGTCAGGTGCCAAAGGCAAGAGAACTTTCAGGGCCAAAATAAAATCACCTGGGGAAGTTTAGATTCAGTAGCAGCTCACTTTGGATCATTTGATCTTAAGTACTGGATTGTGCCTTATGGCTATTTTAAACACTATCCTGCATGGGTGGGTTTTTTGTATCTCATGCTTAACCTCTGTGGTTTTGTTACTGCTTTGTCAGATTCTGTTGAAGTGTTACTGTTGCTGAAATAATTAATAGCTCAAAAATCAAACAGAATTTCAAACATTTTTGTCATATCCAGCCTTTAAGTGGAGATCAGGGGTGTCAGCAAATTTGGATTATATGTGATGTGCTCTGCTTTTCTTTTGGTGCTAGTTTCAAACAGCTGGATTCTGCATCTGGGAAGAAACAGAATTATTATTTTTTTAAAACTACACATGCCTGTCACACTCTCTTTGAAATGCTAATGGCAATAGAACTGAGAACTCATTTTCTATTCTGACAAGTAAATGATTAAATCAGCCTGTCTATCCCTCTTTGGCCTCTGTTTGAGCTGTCCTGTAGCCATGATGCTTTGGCAATGAAATCAGATTTTAGAGCAGATCATGAGGGAGCTTTTTTTTTATACAAATATGCGTGCAAATCTTTATACGTAAAAAAGAATTGGCTCTGGAGTACAGAATGTAGCAAAGTAGGAGGCTGATTAAGTCTTCTGTGATAAAAGACTTAAACTTCTGTAAATAAAGTGTTGTTTATTTTCTGTCAGGCATGAAAATATCACTCAGTGTCTTTTCTTTGTCAGGTCTGTGGACGTATATTTCCCAGTGTACATCAGATACTCAGTCCACTCAGACCCAGGATTTTGGCTCAAAGGCCATGTTTCCTCAGGATAGTAAACCTTTTCTACTGCTTTCTAAGATGCTTTCTTTGCTTTTGTATAACACCTGGAGTTCTGGTAGGAGTTCTGGAAAACAAATTCATCTTTTAATGAGGAACATAAGTAGGTGATGCAAAATTTCAAACAGGATATTGAAAAATAAACTGTTCTTAAGAATACGAGTGAGTTTCACCTATAGAGTGCTGTATGAAGACCATTTAAATTCTGAACGTAACTCCAGAACTAGACTTCGAATTGTGCCAGAGCAGGGAATTCCCCCTCCTGTGAAGATGCTGCAAGGGGAAAGAAGGAGCTTGTTTGAAAAACTAAATCTTTAGTCCCTTTCAGTGTTAAGAGTAACTGCCCCTTGAAAATGTAAATTAGTTTAAGGCAGTTGCTATAAATTTAGAAATTATGAGCAACAAGCTGTGTATGTGTGAGGGTATATGTGTAGGAGGCAGGCAGAAAGGGGGTAACAAGATATAA
>VYZW01046000.1:109451-142417 GCA_013401315.1 Balaeniceps rex
CCAGTAAGTATTTCTATGCATTTCTTATAGATTAACTGAATAAGGAGAGCCATGCTTTATTTAGAAGTTTATACGATTAATCTTTTGATAGCGCAAAGCTCAATATCTCAGCCATGGCACTGATAATTTCCTACAGAAAACTTTTGCAGGAAGCCTTTCAGCCTGGTGACTTATTTTTCACAAATTTTTAGCTGTCTGAAATTTCTCTTCAGTCATGTCTCCTTATAGCCTGCAAATGTACAAGGTCTTATGTCTGAGTATTTAGCAACTGATGCATCGTGCTTCCTCCAGCCCATCAGTGCCTTCATTTTCTAGTGCGTTGGCTAGTTTCATATAACTTTTCACAGTAAAAGGAGAACCCAGTAAAAATGTTTTTATTGTTTGTAGCAATCTGTTACCTAATTTTGTCAGCCTTGATTCTTCTGTCTACCTTATTAACCCAATCAGGATGTGGCCAATTTTTTCTCCTGTTTCATATGAGTTCTTAACAGTAAATATCAGTAAGGAGAGTATATTTAGCTTGTTCAGTTTTTCTCTGAAATGCTAAAATTCAAAAAATATTTATGTAAAATGAATCTATTTATAACTTTCTTCTTGATTTCAGATCTTGGCATTTAAAATCAATTTGATGTTTAATGCTTTTAAAAAGAGCAGTATTATGAAGCAAAGCAATAGCTTCAAAGCTATTATGATAGCATCCATAATCCTGGGGCAATTTCAGTTTGCTTACATTGGAAGCATTTTAGAATATTGGAAGTTCTAATAAAACTCTTGCATTTGTAATTAGTCGTATCTAGAGCTACATGAAGATCTAATAATTTCTCCAGAGATGAGTAAGTAGTACACACAGCTGTGTTTACCCAGTACCATGGGTAAAGCACGTACCTGAGGGAGAAACATTTTGAACCATCACGACAATCTGAGAAGGATATCAACATCTTGGTCATATACGTTCTCAAAATAAAATGAACAAGCTTGAGAAATGATCTGTTTTTATTTAGGTGCCCAAACCTTAGACGTCTAAGCCTAAGCTAGTTATCCTAGGTGCCTTAACCATTACATGGGCAAATATACGAGCAGAGCAATTCAGCTTATTCTAAGATACATCTCTAATATAAGCCTGACAAACCACCAACAGCAGATGCCTCTTTTTATCCCTCAATTAGGAACAGAGCACAACATCAGCTAAAGCTTAGGCATTTAACTTAGAGATGTCACAGATAAATGAAATAAACTTTACACCTATTGAACAGATTTACGAAAACTTTTTTTTTTTAAAATCTGGGTCTGATACACAGTACATCCTTCAAATCTAGATCTTCAAAGGGTCTTCTGAAGATCAGCAGGGGAATTCATCTTTAGTATCTTAGTCCACAGGTAGTTTAAATCTCCATCTAGTAGAGTATAAGCTTTTAAATTTAGAACTGATAAAGACATAAGTGGTCAAGGTATTAGTGGTCTGTCTGGCATTCCTATTCTTAGCC
The DNA here is from genome assembly GCA_013401315.1 of Balaeniceps rex. NCBI lineage: Eukaryota > Metazoa > Chordata > Aves > Pelecaniformes > Balaenicipitidae > Balaeniceps > Balaeniceps rex. The sequence continues at coordinate 110,936 of VYZW01046000.1, forward strand.
TGTTTGTCCTTTGGCTTATTTTTGAGAAAAAATACTGCCAAACTTTTCTTTCAACTTTTCCAGGAGGTAAGATTTTCATCCCAAGAGTGTTTTTGTGATATCAAAAGAATTTCCTTTCCAAGCTCAGATAAATTGTTGACATCTTGAAAGTTTTTGGCACAGTGATGATCATATTTGTGTTTGTTAGTTTGTGGCAATCAAAATATAGTGTTCCAATTAACTCTGAATGGTTTTTAGATATTGGTTCATTTTTAACACCTCTCTTGTTAGCTTAAATTATGAAGCTAAATATAATTTCAAACCAGGAAACTGGAATTTGTATTTTTATAAAAGAAATTGGATCAAAAAATGTCAATACTGCTCCTTTCCAAAATTTCAATTTCAATAAATTGTTATTTTTCTGAGAACAAAGCATATCACCCCCAAAATAACCAACCAGTTTTACTGACTATCTTGTTTTCTGGTAAACAGGTGTGTGACACCCTATTCTGAGCTGGAGATAATAAGAAAGGTCTGTCCTACTCCCCCGTCCTTGACAGTCCAAACAAAGGCTGTGTGATAGTAACGGACACCGACTCTATGTGATGTCAGTGTACCCTGTGAGGATGTACTACCTGCTAATGAAAGACAGAAAGGGGAAGTAGAGTAGAAAACAATAATAAAAAGATCTCACTAGATGCAGAAAGGAATCGCAGAGCAGAAATGCACAGAGATCAAGGATCTTACAATGTCAGACACAAATTCATTACTTTCATAACTGCAGGTTGTTGCTTCTCCCATTCTTAAATAGGCAGATACACACAACAGACTTAGAGGCTTCATTAGATAGGCAAGGAGACAGATTGTCTTAGAAAGTCTCTGATTTTCTGAGATTTTTATAGGTAAAAACTACTTGGGAAGTAACACTGAGAGGGTGGTCGGTCACTGGAACAGGCTCCCCAGGGAAGTGGTCACAGCACCAAGCCTGTCAGAGTTCAAGGAGTGCCTGGATGATGCTCTTAGTCATATGGTTTAGTTTTAGGTAGTCCTGCAAGGACCAGGGAGTTGGACTCGATGATCCTTATGGGTCCCTTCCAACTTGAGATAGTCTATGATTCTATGCACTGGAGGCATTGATAGCTGTGGATTGAACTATGGTCTCATGGATATCCAAGAGAAATCTGGAATATGTTTTTCATGGCCTGATGCTTGTACCTCACTGTACAACCTTAGGTTATCTAACAGCTTGACCCTTAGAGAGAAATGAATTTGATCCCTTGTATACTACTCTGTGGGAAGTTTGCAAGAAAATTAGCAAAACAGTGATAAAAGATTTATAAATTAAGTTAGAGGAGACATGCAGATGAGATAGACCAGGTTTAACTTTAGTGTATGCAATAAGACATTTTCAAGGACAGAAATAATAGTGTTTAAGCAATATCTGTGATTATACATGCTGAGAGAAAAAGGATAAAGACCTGACAGGGAAAATATTCTGTGAAGACTCTTATCATCAATTGAGTCTTAACAGTCAAAGTGAAGGTTATGCAGTGTCTTTGCAGTGATGAGTAGGTGACATAAGGCTTGCAAAAATAGGCCCCTACCCTAAAGCTAACTTGGTATATTCAGGCTCATATTTCATTTCAGGATGAGTATCATTCAGGGAAGGAAAAAAAAAAATCTTTGGAACATAAATATCACTTGCTAGTATTTCACAGGGGAACAACGCCTTCTTTAGTTCAGTAATCTGAGTAATTTCCTCCCTCTTATCTCCTTACAAATTTCAGAAGAGCAAAAACTGTAAGCAACCTGGAAAACTCCCAAAACAAACAAACGTCTGCAAACTCCTTTGCTATTTGTTTCCTGGCTTATGTGAATTTTGAAGTTTGTTAATCATTAGCAAAGGTTAAGTATGTTTTTGTTACTTAGCAACCATGATTAGTTTTTAAAAGTTTCATTTCAAATTTTATGATTTATTTATCCATGTTTTTCTCTGCTCATTTTCTCCTCACTGGAATACAAACTCAAGAAAGTTTGAGTGCAGCCAGACATCTGAACTCACTATCTTTGCACCTACCTGCTTGCAATAAACACGGAGAACAAGAACTAAAATACAAACTAGAGCAAGAGAGCCATTGCTATCTCATCTACTTGAGGATCTATTCTTAGCTGGTTTTCAATTCGCACTGTGATGCCTTAGGCAGAAAAAATAACCCAGAGCAAATCACAAGGGTATTTTTAGTCTTTGTTCTATTTATTTTCCTTTTCAGTGTTTTGGTTGTGGTGGAGCTTTGTGCTTTATCAGTTTGAACCTAAAAATGGAAGCCTGAAATGAGTAGTATTTTCAAAATTAATTCTGAAAAGTGTGATTAATTTGTGGATTAGTTAAAATATTCATCCTGCTGTGTTTAGCTTATGCTCATGTATATTTTAACTTCAGACGAATATTTAAGCTAGTGCAATATGAACTATAAAGCTTATTCACCCAGAAGCTTACCTGTTTTTTCCAACTGTGTCAGTTACTGTAATAAAAGATGTTACTTGTCTCTAATACCTTTCCTTTGCTTTCCCATTTTACAATATTAAGTTGACATCCTAGCTTAGCTAAAATCAATGGGAACATGCCTATCAAGTTTCCTGGGGACAAGATGTTATTCCAGGTGAAAAAACAAAGGCAATTGTAAAAAAAATCATACCCTGAAGATATGAAATGCTAAAGTAGCCAGCTATCACAGCTGCTAAGCTCTTGTTTCTCCCTGGAAGCTGTGGAGCACAACATGCACATGAACTGCAAACTTCTGAGGCCTCCAGCTGCCCAGGAGGTCTGCTCTTGGGAGCTGGTAGAGCAGAAGTTACCTGGAAGTCAGCAGTTCTTATTGTTTGTCCTTTTTAACATCAATGGTGTTCAGCAATCATTGTGAATGCCGTATGGTACAAGCCATTGCAAACGTACTGATGTGGTGAAACAGATGCTTATTTTTGAATTTTTGCTGTGCTTGTAGCACACCTATTTCTGTTCATGGCAATGAGGTGAGCCTGAACAAACACTGGAAGCCAAGGAGCACAATTGCTTGATCACTTTGGTATATGCCCTGAGCCTTGGTCCATGCTGGAATGTATTGTTCTAATTAGAGCGAAGATGAAATTTCAGACTCTCAGGCAGCCAACATAGAGATGGATTCCACTTATCAGGGCAAACAAACCAGCTTGCTTCAAACCCCTGTAGATATCTGGAAAGCTTTGGAACAGTAAGTGAGTTTCTATTCACAGGATGAGGAATATAAAGAAAGGTAGAACTAGAAGGACAGGAGGAACTTTTGCCAAACACCTTTTATTTCCCTCTCTTTGGGAGAAGGTTTCCGTTCTTACCCAGTCTCCTATAAGCAACAGGGACAACTGCCTGAGCTTGACATCACGGGAAGCAATGGTGAAAATCAACAGATGTTGGTGTAGGCAGAGAAGAGTGGATGTCTTGGCCCCTACCTGAGGCATTCAAGAGTCTAATTCTGGCCCTAATGATTGTGTCTTCAACCTTCCCACTCTAGGAATGGCTTCTAACTCTCCACCCCCTTGGTTCACAGCAAAGATAGTGTGATTGTTTTTCAAAGGGAAAAATCCTAGATGAAACTCAGCGCACAGGCACAGAGAAGAAGAAGCAGCAGCCTGCAGAAGGGCACTAGCATGGGGCAGCCAGCCTCCTGCTGCCTCCCAGCCATGGCCCTTTCAGCAATAGCCCACAGAGGCGCCGCTAGCGTGCAAACCTGCTTGCTTTGCAGGCATGTATGTCTCACCTGTGTGTTCTTGAAGACCAGCTGCTGTCCTGCATCTCTTTTCAAAGCCTGGGAAGCTTCAGGCAGGTGTCCACACTTCTCATTCCTCCCTGAACAGGACTTCACCTCCAGGAAAACAGAGAAATATCTAGGGGGTGTGACATGTACATGGGATGTTCTTGCTTAATTCTAGGAGTGTTCCACAGATATGACCCCAGATGGGTACCAACCTGCAGCATAAGCCACTCTGGTTTGTCCATCAATGTTTTTATCCCAGTATTCATTTGCATGGTCTTTGGGTTATTCAGACCCAGAGAACTGACTTCATACTTTTAATGTGTTCATGTTTTTTCTTCGACACAAAAAATAATGACATTTTCTAGATTTAACCACCAGATTAAGTGCATTTTCCAGAGTTTCCCAAATTTACTTTCAGAAACAGCAACTGACATTTCCTTAAAAAAAAATAATAAGGGGGGAGGAGAAAGAAAACCATCCCTGAGCTGACAGAATGCAACAGTAGGAGGCAAGCATTCAGCTGGCAGTTACTTACTTCCTGGCATGCAATTTTAATTAAGGAGTCAGCATGTCTGCTGCATAAGCCCACAGGAGGCAGTAACTAAAAATGACTGGGAAAATGTCCATGGATAAAAAGGTAGGAGAAAGAAACAATGACACTGTGTTTCAGGAAGCTAACTGAATATGTTCATCCCTACTTTTCTCTAGATAAGACCTATTACCAAAGGAAAAGCAAGCACAAATTGCTGTACCACAGAACACACAGGAATACCTATTTTGCAGTGTGTAGTCAGAGATTCACTGTTGATCCAAGATAATTCAAAGACAGCATCTTTTTTTTTCAGGTAGGTCTGCATTTGCACCAGTTTTCAGATCTGTGCAATAAGGTTTTGTCTTCCTTTTTATGCTAGGGACATTGCATTCACAGCAATTATGCCTTTCACTGAGCAGTTAAACTGCCCACTGCATAAGAAGCAGAAATGACCTGCTCAGGAGTCATGTTCTGAGATATCAATTCATATTTTTAAACCAAAGCCAGGCCAGAAATCTTTCTTTCCTTAGACCATAGCTGTAGTGATTACCCAGCTAAGTCAGTCAGCAAGTAGATTGCTTTAAATCACTTCCAGTGATTTTTCATAAATACTTTTTTTTCCCCTGGTATGATGATTTTTTCTTCTTCTTACAGAGCCAATCATCAGGACATAGAGGCTGATTCATATCCTGTACTTTCAACAACCATTATTAATCACGGAAATATCTTTCCAAAGAGGTACTGTGAAATCCTGTGTTGAAATCTTGTTGTTGGCTTTTACTTTCTCCACTGGTAAATATTCAAATGTAACACTGAGGAATAAAAAGGAGGGAGTTCATGCACCTGCCTTGTTTTATATCTATACACATCAATCTGAAAGGGCTGGGACTAAAAATAATTTGTGAAAGAAAAGCAAATTAATATGATATGACTTAAAATTAGAGCTATTGGTTCTGTGGAGAAAAGAACTGGTCAGCTAATCTCAGACTTTCTGTCTTTCTGTCACTTCCACTTATTAAGAGCCCTTTGGCTAGCAGGTACATAATTTATGCTTATGGTTAAATAAATTGCTGGGTGAATGTTAGAGAAGTACAATGACAGAATAAAAAAATCGTTCAAACCTTTTTTTTTTGTTTTTTTATAAGTGCCATTTAATGCACTCATTATGGATCAAAAAATTATTTTTGAGAGAATGTATCTTGGGATGAAACACTGAACAATAAGTAATGACTTTTTCCCTGCTTCTGTTGAAGTGCCTTTATGAATCGGGATTGATGGGATAGTGTTCAGAGCAAGCTGGGACCACAGTGTGAGTTGTGTGAGGCTGCACACATCTCTCTCTGTTCTGTTTCTCTGCAGCCCTGGAGACCATATCAAAAAGATTCTAATGTCATTACTTAAGATTTTGATGTCTTGCTCATAAGAACAAAATTCATGAGAAAGGTTGGGGTTTTTTTCCTTTTTGTTTTGTCTTAAGCTAACCTACTGGGAGAAATTTTCTTTTCCTTTTACTGAGCAGAGGAGAAAATATCCTTGATTTTTTTTCTCATGACCCTGAGAAATCCAGACACTGATAGAATAGCCTGAAGATTTCTGTAATTTAAACCAACTGACAATGATCACTTTGGGAGCCATAGGCTCCCTGAAAATTGCCATAGTTTACTGACTGTCAGTTGCTTCTCCTACCTGTCTTAAACTACAAAATGCCCTAAAGGAATTGTGGAAAGGGATGGGTAAAGACCCAGTAATAAGCTCTGTATCACTGCAGCATTGCCAGGAGAGTATTTGTAGCCAAAAAATGGAGAAGGCAATAACCGGTAGCTCTAGGGCTACTAAGTTTTGCTTCCAGACCACAGCCATGCCTGTTAGTATTGACAGGTCAGGGTCTGCACAGCCCGGCCATCCTCTGCAACCTGCCAGCACCTGTGGGGAGCTTTGAGTTGATGACATTTGCCACCAGCTTTAACCAGCTGATGTTTCTTGGCTCATTGTGAGAAATAGCTTGAGGCACTATTTTGAAGCAGGCTAAACTTTTAGCTATTTTACTGTCAAACATCTTAGCTGAAGCATCTGCTCTTGCCAGTTTCTCTCCCTTGCCTCTGCAAGGAGCCATTTCAGAGGGTTGAAGCTGTGCACTGTGGGATAGCTGCTGAGTCAAGTGAATCTTCTGGGGGCATCTCCCTCTCCCTCTCAACTGGAAAGTGGATTAATTGAAACATCTATACTGTAGATGGCCAAAGTGTAGTGAGAAGAATTTCATGCAGAGAAAAACATCACTCCATTTCAATACCAGACTTTTAAATACCTCAGCTCCTACTTCAGCCCCTACTTTTGCTTGGTGAACCTCAGGTTTTGATTTCCTTTGAACAGCAACCATGGCTTTAAAGGTGAATTATTTATCTTGTACAGGTAAAGAAGGGGACAATGACCAAAAGAGGCTACAAAACTGCTTTTAATAAACTCAGTTAAAAACAATAGCATGCCTATAGTCTCTCTCTATCATTTTATATGAAGACATGAAAAAGTTTTTTAGATGAAATAAAGCTGCCTTCAGGCAGTTTTAATTTGCAATGGAAGAACCGATTCAACTGATCACAATATTGCAGACAGCATGGTTCCTGGCTGCATGGCAAGGATAATATTTTTATATGGATGAGCTGTTCTTGATTAATTTATTTGTGATAGAAAGCTCAGGTAGGCCTCTGTAGGCATCGGAGCATGGTTGCACTGCAATTGTCTAAACACATGCTCACATACATGCTCATTTATTGCATTTAATTGATAGCAGCTCACGGACAATGCTTCCTCCTGCCAAGGGCTGCAGGAAGAAACCCAGTCCTTCTCAGGCCATGATGGGGGCAGAGAAAAGGTCCCGTCCCCTCTCAGCTCCCAAACGCCCTCCCCTGCTCTGCACACAGCGTGTGCATAGAAGAGAAAAGCTGGGAAAGGGAAAAGAGCCCGGGTCTTGCAATACCGGGAAAGGGGAGAGGTGGATGAGAAAGAAAAGAAAATTTGGAGGATAGGAAGTGCATGAAACAAAAGCCGAGTGCTCTCTCCGAGGCAATGTTAGGAGTTGCAGGAGCCTGGGAGCTGGAAGAGCACCCGGTTAAGTGCATCACTGGTGATGGATGCCCAGCAGGGCTTGGAGAAGAGTTCCCAATAGTCTGTGTATATTGATTTTTTTTCTTTAAGGCATATCCACAGTATTAACGAAATTGTAAGGAAAATACTCCTTGGCAAACACTAGTGTCCTTTTGGACTTTTCTAATGGAAAATCAATTTAAACTTCTAAATTTATAAAATTTAAAGTGAATGTGCAAGAGCTATTTGTTCCTCTTTCAAATCTGGTGTCACCCTTATGTCTAATTTGACTCTGCTAGAATCCCTTTTCAAGGATATTCTATGATTTTGCACAAATTCCCCTGCTTATTTCAAATTGCTTTCCCAAACTCTCTACCATGAAACATGCTATTTTTGGGGTACATAGCAGCAACTCGTATCTGCCTCTGGACCTAGGTCATTAAATATTTAAATATTAATTCAGGTTATTTTTGTTTTAGTGTATTGTTTGTACAAAGTGTGTAAGCAGCCCAGAGGCTGGCCAAGAACAAAACCAAAATCAAAACACACATGAGGGACAGGGAGTCAAAGAAATGGGAAAACAGGAGAATAATTGCCTCTGGTAATAATTTTACAGTTTTTAGATAAGTTTTGAAAAAAATATTAACTCATTTACCCCTCACTTATGTAGCTACAGTCTCTGTTACTGTGAGGAAAGCAAAAACAGCTGAATGAGATGGTCTTGGAGCTTAAAAATGTCATCACTGCTACTGAAAGAGAATATCTTTTATTACAGGTACTGAGGCTTGGTTTTTAAAAGCATTTGTCCTGTCAGGCAGCTGGATCCCCTACAGGACAGGTGAAATTTAAAGGAACAAACATCATGGTCTTCAGAGTAAATGTATTTGTAATAAATAGAAGGAAAACACTTGGGTAGGTTCCCAAATATGATGAACAGATTAAAATACTCTTGGGTATATCCAATTTATGTTATCTGTAAATTTTAACTATACAACTGCAGCATTAAAAGCTCAATGGACTTTATCTTGCCAGGTATCATTGGCTGCTATCCAGTAGAGCACTTACAGATTGCTTAGTTTTAAGAACATGATGCCCTGGTTTCAAGCCAGAGTACCCAGCAGCATCTAGGAACAAACCAGTGATAAGCAGTTTGACAACCCCTGCAACAAATACCATCCTGCTGCTTCTTAAAGACACTTATATGTAGTTGATTAAAAAACATTATTTTACCAAAAACTATTGAAGATACACCTAGATTATTCTTTTTCCCCATTTTTTTCAGTGCTAAACACAGTTAGCAGAATCGTTGCTCTCCCTGCAGTCTAACATCCAGATAAATTATAATTATCTTCTTTTGAATCTGTATTTGATAAAGAGAATGGAATAAAAGGGAGTGCTAATGTGCATTTCTGTGATGTCAGTATTTCGTTGCTGCTGTTGCTGAAATATAGCCATAGCTTGTCAGATTAGGATTCCTGGAGATTCTGTCTGTGAATATATGCTTAGTTCTTCCACCTTGTTATGAACATGTTATTAGATTTTCACATCTGTCATTTTCTTACCATAAATGCCAGCAGTTGCTTTTTCTTCCCCCCACTTTTTTTGAAGTAAAAGGATACTTTTCTCATCCAGCTTCAGCCACAATGACTAGAATAACAAAAAAAATGCACCCTACCACAGCATTTTAATTTATTTCCAGCAACACTCACGATTTAGAATATGTACCTTCAGGTGAACACAGAACAATGAAAGAGCCATGTTCTTTCCAACCACCATCCAATCCATGGATGATAACAGTTGTTAGTGTTACATGTATTATAGGGTAAACTCCTATCTCCAGAATCTTTAAGGGCAGACAAGACTGATTGTTTGATCAGAAGTCACCCTTTGGCTTTAAGTTCTGTAAGTCATCTTAATAGTATTCCCATCCAGTGGCTGACCACATAGCACAATCTTAAATTCTCGGCGAGCGGTAATTCTTCCTGTAGTACAAAGACATTGATTTGTCACAAAATGGAACTATTCATTTAAACTATATTCTGGAATAAACTTTAAGTTTATTCACAAAACTCTGTCTTAGTTGGCCACCTGTGAGACCCTTTCAGATGGTTATTTTTACAATGGCCAATTTTTCTTGGTATTATGTCTTCAAGGGAAGTTTCAAGAAGACCATGTCTTAAATAAGTTATAACTCTTTCTTTTGATCTCCACGTGCTAGCACTCCTGTCTGTGTTGGGGATTTGCCCTGATACCAGCTGGAGTGGTTGTGGGTCACCTCAAAGGAAAAGCAATGATGACTGAACAGAAAGTTATTAGGGCTGTTGGAAATTTGGGATTTATTGACTATGTGGCATTTTTGTATAATGAAACATTCCTACTGTTTTGTGGGCATTTGAACAAGATCAGCCAAACCCTAATCCAGTCTCCTGAGGGATCTCTAGACAGTTGTATCCTCTTTTGTGCATGTGCTTGAATGTTTCTTTCAGGATAAAAAGAGTGTGACAATACAGAGGAGAGGATTTTTGTTATAAAAAGTAGCTGGAAACTGAACTAGCTAGGAAGGCCAGCCAGCCAGCAGGGAAGCTTACAACATTCCTTGGTTTAGGTGCTAAAAGGGATTTGAGGTTTTCTTTATCTATTAGCTTCAAAAGGTGAGGTCTGGGGATCATGCCCAGTCCTACCAGGCTCTACTGTCTCAAGAGGAGGCTGTCTCACCTATGGGTAATTCTCAGTTTGGGGAACAGTTAACCTTAGTTGACTTTGCTATTGCTAGACCGGGATAATATACAATATTACCACATCCTCCTCAACGTAAGTCTCATCTGAGTTACTTTAAGACAATGCAAGCACCACTTCCCTTCCTTTTTTTTTTGGTGCAGAGTGATAATTGATACACTACTCATTTATCAGCAGGTGGTATACTATATTTCTTTACAGCCACATTCATGTCACAGTGTACATACAGGTTGGGTAAGCAACTTCATATAAATCAGTCTTATGATCAGGTCATCTAAAGCCCATTTAAATGACTGAATAATTTGGCTAAGGCAGACAAGTCCTGCACTGACCATTAGTATTTGTTGCTGATGCATTACGCAGGTGTGAGTGATTAATAGTGGTGGTCTGCTTATGTGGAATGAAGCGGTAACATTTTGAGCTACCGCTGGACAATCCTCCATCATTTTTTCCTAATTTTTCTGTCTGTTTGAAACATGCCATCCTTCTCAATAATACCTGGCTCTGCATTCTTTCCAGGTATTGAGTCCTTCTGACCAGGTTAAGAAGTAAGTGTTGTTCCCTTTACTACTGAAGAGCTTCCACATTTCATCCTGAAGTTGGCTGCATTTTGCTAAAGCTGGAAAGTGGTATGATGTACTGAATTGTATTATCCCGACAGGGGAGAATTTTCATTTTATATGTAGATTTAACAAAAGAATACAGTGAAATTTTCAACACACTATGCACCTTCTTATGACCTTCATAAATCTCCATTTTCTCTGGCTTTTCTCCTTGTTCCAAAGAAAATATTAATTCTAACTCTAATAATATTGAGCAACTTCTTTTGAATGTCATCAATCTCCTAGAAGAAAGTGAGAGAGAGGGTTTTTTTCCATCATCCTCAATAGTGTTGGTACAGCCAGAAAAAAAAAAAGGCATAGGAAGGTTGAGCTACTGGTTAGTGTGAGGCAATAGCAAAACAGTGAAGAGAAGCCCGTCTCCTACCTCAGGGTCCTCTCTTAGCCACTACGCTGAACTTCTGTACATGAACTCTTTTCTAGTGAGAGTTGAGTGGCGAGTACCATGTTGCTACATTAATATAATTTATTATTTGGTCACAGATCCATTAATCAGCTTCTGATGCAAATATATTTATTACTGAGTATGTAATGTTGCATATTCGCTTCACTTAACTGTGATTAGCTGAGGCAATGCCAATTAAAGCTGAAACTAAAAAAAGTGTGTGGATGATTATTTAGTTTCATCTTCCTTGTGTTTTTCAAACCGCTACCTGCAGTCCAATCAGTGGCATAGGCCATTAATAAATTCAAGGTCAAATTATATTACCTTTCTCAAAAATAAGAGGGAAATGAGCTAGAGGAATTGGAAATATCAGCAAGGCAAAGCTCAAGGACCCTAATAGATTTACTGACCTTTATTCTTGAGATGGGTTAGTAGTCATTATAGTGCTGTGAATGTTTCCTTAAATAATTTAGATGCCATTGCTTGCTTCTTGGAGGCACTTCATCAAGGTTCTGTGAAGCCAGCAAAGCATGGATAAATATGGACACTCCTCAGAAATAAAATAGACAAAATTGCTGCTCCATTACAAGTTTCTGCTCAGTTGTTTAAACATGCTCCTGAATAATAAGTTCAGTAATGATGTGCATCCTGAAGCAGAAAAACATGAAGTGACAAAAAGCCCATTTATGTGTCTCTTCACACTGAGGACATTTCTTCTATTTTCATTTTAGCAAAATTCCTTTAGCACAGGTGGCCCAATGAGAAAGAAATAGGGTAAAGAAAAGCCATAGCTTAAGCCACATGGTTGCCATATGTGAAGTAAAAACAAAACCGTAGGACTTAGTGTAAAATATTGAACTTCTAATTAAACTTCAGATAGTAATATATTTTTTCACAGATAAATTGAATGTAAGTACCTCCTGTCTCCCTTAAAAAATATTGACGAATCACATCCATTCCACTTTTGTGTACATTTGAGGAACAGACTCATAAAGGGTATCTTTGGGTACAACATCTGGGTTCCCATGGCTTTTGCAATGAAGACTAGATATCCAGTAACGCCCACACTTCTGCTGCCTGACATGTACAAAGACATCAGGCTGAGCAGAAGCCATGAACTAGGACTGCTTACTGGTAGCTACTTACTGGTTTCTGCCTTTTCAGAATCCTCCCCAGCCAATATTCAAAATGCATTACAAGTAGCAAAGGACATAAAAGATAAGACAAAAAACTGTTTAACAAATGAATTAGAAGGAATATAAAGTGCAGGCCATAACTTACAGGGAAGAGGAGCAATTAAAGATGTCACCAAGAAGACAAAATCTTCAGTCCTTTCACTTTTGTTTTAATTTTCATACAAAAAGATGAGTTGTGACCAGATGCTCAATACATGGAAAGTATTAAGGGTATAGGAAGCAAGCCAGAATAGGAAAAGAACAGGTGAAAGAACATTTGGATAGCTACGAGGTACTCAGACCGGGCTTAACTGATCAAATTTGCCCTCTTGAGTACTTAAGGAATTTACATGAAACAATTTCTGAATAATTAGCACTTGTGTATGAGACCTCATAGCAGATGATGAGGTCTGCCAGGAGTGAAGAAAGATCAACTAAATGTGTCAAACTCACTCTGATATCCAGAAAACTACTGAAACAAGTAATTAAATAATCAATTTTAAATATTTAGAGGATAATAACTTGGTAAGAAAACAGCCAACACTAATTGGTCAAGAGCAAGTCATGTCAAAGAAAGCAATTCCTTCCCTGACTACCCGGTGATTTTGACTGGTCTCCTGGATGAAGAAGCAGTAAAAGTAATGTATCTTGGTTTTAGAAGGACTTTTGTTCCATTACATTCTCCTAGGTAAAATAGGGTGATACGACCTACAAGAAAAGTGTGGGCATACAGCTGTGTTAAAAATCTGCACTCAAAAAACAGGGGTCACTTGCCAAAAAAGTGGAGGCATATATCCAGTAGGTTACCTTGGAGAATACTGTGGTGCCAGGGTTCCAGTAACGTTAGTTTAATCTGTGATTTAGATCACATGTAAGGGAATGATATAATAAAATCTGCAGATAACATAAATGTTTTATGGGCTGTGAGCTCCTTTTATGGGTTGTGAGCTCTAAACCTGGGAGACAGGTTTAGATTCTAAAACTGTATTCCTAAATTGGGTAAGTGATATCAAATAAAAAAAAATATTAATTTAGTTAAGTGCAAAGAGCTGTATTTAGCAAGGCAACACCAACTGTAAAAACAAAAAACAGGGACTTAGAATCATAGAATGGTTTGAGTTGGAAGGGACCTTCAAAGATCATCTAGTCCAATCCCCCTGCCATGGGCAGGGACATCTTTCAGGAGGCCAGGTTGCTCAAANGGCAGGGACATCTTTCAGGAGGTCAGGTTGCTCAAAGCCCCATCCAACATCTCAAAGCCCCATCCGACCTGACCTTGAACACTTCCAGGAATGGGGCAGCCACAACTTCTCTGGGCAACCTGTTCCAGTGTCTCACCACCCTCATCATAAATAATTTCTTCCTTATATCCAATCTAAATCTACCCTCTTTCAGTTTAAAACTGTTGCCTCTTGTCCTGTCACTACAGGCCTTGGTAAAAAGTTTCACTCCTTCTTTCTTATAAGCCCCCTTTATATATTGAAAGGCAGCAATAAGGTCTCCCCAGAGCCTTCTCTGGGCTAAACAACCCCAAGTCTCTCAGCCTTTCCTCATAGGACATGTGTTCCATCCTTCTGATCATTTTTGTGGCTGTCCTCTGGACTCACTCTAACAGGTCCATGTCTGTCTTATACTGGAGACTCCAGAGCTGGATGCAGTACTCCAGGTGGGGTCTCATGAGAGCAGAATAAAAGGAGAGAATCACCTCCCTCAGCCTGCTGACCATGCTTCTTTTCATGCAGCCCAGGATATGACTCGCTTTCTGGGCTGCAAGCATACATTGCTGGCTCATGTCCAAATTTTCATCCACCAGTATCCCAAAGTCCTCTGCAGGTCTGGTCTCAATCTGTTCATCCCCCAGTCTGTATTGATACTGGGGACTGCCCCGACCCAGGCGCAGGAGCTTGCACTTGACCTTATTGAACTTAATGAAGTCAAGGACTTAACTGGACAGCAGTAGGACAGAAAAAGTCCAAGGTCTATAGTGGATCACAAACAGGGCGAGATGCACCAGGGGAGGTTTAGAATGGACATTAGGAAGCATTTCTTTACCAAGAGCATGGTCTAACACTGCAACAGGCTTCCTAGAAAGGTCGTCGATGCCCCAAGCCTGTCAGTGTTTAAGAGGGATTTGGGCAATGCCCTTAACAACATACTTTATCTTTTGGTCAGCCCTGAATTGGTCAGGCAGTTGGACTAGATGATCATTGTAGGTCCCTTCCAACTGAAATAGTCTATCCTATCCTATCCTATCCTATCCTATCCTATCCTATCCTATCCTGTTCTTCTCCAAAAGGAATTAAAAAAAAAAAAAAAAATCTTCATTTTGGGATGTATGAACAGAGGTGTGAAGTTTAAAATAATTATCGTACTACACTTGGAACTGATGAGGCCGTATCTAGATTTATCAGGTATATCTGCCTATATTATTGGATTCACAGGGAACCCCACCTCTGTGAGCACCCCTGTGTTCAGGAGGGATGTGGCTATACTGCAGTGTCCAGAAGATGACAAAAAAGGGTAAAATGTTTAGAAAATAATTATTATAAAGTGAAAAAGAACTGAGGTGATTTAGCATTGCAAAATGGTCAAATGCTGAAAAACCCATCAGTCATACATCTTACTGAAAGATTGTCTCTATCAGTTAAATACTTACACTTTGCTTAAAATATACATGGCTTTTCCCATACTTTTTTGTCAAATTTTTCTGGGTACCCAGGATCTCAGGCTGCTGAATTTCAAAAAGGAGCTACTGCCACCATACACAGATAATGACATGAGCAGTACAGCTAATCAGACTCTGAGTAAGGTATAGATTGTCTCTTTGCACATGCTTGATTTCTCTACCCAGGACTGGCCATTGGCATCATGCCCAGGAACATACGGAAACATCTTAGTTGTTTAGGCTAGAAAGCAGAAGTCTGAGTACGGGACAGAATGGCAGCTCTAAGTGTTAAAAATGACAAAAAAAGAATCCTTCATGGGGAACAATGATCAGTTGGTCACCACGTCCTCCGGTGCTAGCTGAGATGTGAATAATTTAAATGAGAAAAATTTAGATTATATATCAGGGATTAGAATATGTATTATACAACTTTCTATAATGTGCTATCCAAAATCTACTTTGTTGAATGATTCAGTAGATGGACTTAGCATTTATCTGAGTGCAGACCTCTTTTCTCATTAGCTATTAATTTCTAGCTGGAGTAGTACCTCCTGAAGTTAATAGCAGCATTATCACCTGCAAATGCTAATATGTTAACTGAATTCAAACCATTTAATTATTTTACCACAATTTTTGCATTTACAAGTATTGTTAACACAATTTCATTACTGTCTTGGCTATAATTATAATTATAAAGAAATATTTCCCCTTTGAATCTGTAATAATAAGTAGCTATAAAAATATTTTGCTATTTCTATGCTTTGAGGTCTTAGTAGCCACAGGAAAAAAGCATGAAAAAAGCTGAAACCAATTCCTCATCCCAATCAATCTTTAGCTATTTTCACAATTAAGAAAGAAGGCAATATAATGCTGGCAATGAATTGCTTGGTCCTGCTGAGATGCATCATTTTATCCTAGGGGAGCACATATTTTGGGAAACAGTTCTATTTAATTTGCAACCATAATCAAGTGATGTGATTTTATTTATGTAGGAAAAGTTTATGAATTTTATTTACAAATGGATTTCAGCAGGATGCAGCTCGCAACCTTGGGTAATCACACTGAAAGGGCTTACAATTTTTCTTATGAGCAAAATAAGTGGAATTTTCTATAGCTCTGATCCACTGCTAAATAGCTCAAAACTTCCATTAATGTTGTCTGTCCCCAGCTTCTCAAAAGGTTTTTTGCTTTCATTTTCTTTGCTAACCTGAGAGACACTCACAATTTTGCTAAGGCCCTACACAATGCAGTAGCTAGTGCTAATTAGTACTATTGTTTTCTTAGTATTTTTTACTTTTCTGCTAACATTATCTACTTGTCAGGAAAACACCCCAGTGGTTTCAAATCAGAGATAGCTTGACATTTCTCAGATATGGACAAGGAAGAAGACCCAAGATGGGCTTAGGGAAGACTTATTCTGGAGCTTGTTGCAGAAGCTGAATCAGGTTCAGGACGTCTCCTTGGACTGCAAGCTGCTTGTAGTGGTATGCACTGTTAGAAGACCGTCTCCAGAGCTCTCCCAAGAGCTGTGCTCCCAGGTGACAGAGCAAGGTAAAGTCCATGGCAAGAGGCTGGGCTAGGGTCCAGCTAATATTTAGCTAACTTTGGTTGTGACAAAGTTGAGGGAGCATTATAGACAAAAGACCTGTCTGGCTGGACCACTCTTGTGCTTTGCTAGCTTTGAAGGGGAACTAAAGCAGATGGGAGTTTCCATCTCCCATTAGCTAGGAGGAGGTTTAGCTTTCCCATGATTTAGCAGAAAATCATGCTCCTAGCAACTTCATGTAATAGCCTTAATTGACCTTGTCAGCATCATCTGTAACACAATCTATTTTATCCACGTGCTCTGTAAAACCATCCTGGAGGTGCAATACAGCTTGAGAGTGAGGGGGTAAGTGGCTGCAGGAGGGCACTGGAAGTTTGGCTCTGATTATAAGGCTTTAGTCATAATCCACTACTATATGAAGGGTGCTCCACACCTAAGAATTTCAAGAGTGGTGTTCAAAAATATCACTCATGAGATATTGCCTAAGCCGTGAATTCTAGAATTGCTACACTGAAAATATGCAGTGCAACCAGGAAAGGGTTAATGGCTTATTGGAATTGAAGAATTGTTCTTAATGGGTGCAAAACTTCATCTGCTTTCACAGTGTGAACAGGGAAAATTGTGGTACTATCTATGCCATCCATTTCCTTCTCCTCTGATGCATTATAATAGCATCTAAAGAAAGAACTAGCCAGTACATGGGTTTCTATATTACGCAAACTGAACTTTTCAAATCCATGAAGGATGTCAGCAAAAGTTGTCAGTCTTGTACATGGATCATTACCAGTTTTGAAAGGTGAGAGTCAGAACTGCAAATTGTAGGTTAGCTTCTTTTTCTCTCTCCCTCCATCCCTTCCTTTCCTTCTTCCCTGCTCCCTTGCCTCTCTCATTTCTTTTCTTTTTTCTTTTCTTCCTTTTATTTCTTTATAATAAGAAGCAGAGTTTTGCAAGACAACATAAAAGTCTGATAAAGGACAATTGTTCAGAGAAATCGTCTAGGGGAGCAGAAAATGCTTTTGCCGTTTGTTATGCACTCAAGCAAGTGCTACAATAAACAAGAGGCTTTTACTCTGTTTACTTCTGCTGAGCCAAATAGTAAAAACTATCAAATATTTGTGACTTAGTTACATGTCTGAAATGCTTATGTTGTGTAGCTTTAGTGCATATGCTTGCCACTTCGTGTTTGCTTTGCTAGCTACACTCATGATGTGCGCAGATGAAGATGGACATCATATAGCATGAATTACAACGTTTGAGGTGAACAGCTCAAGTGATGTTCTATTTACTGTAAAGGCTGAGCCTCTTAGCCTGATGAATCCTAGTGAATCCTGTGTTAAAACCCACTTATAATAAAAAAAATTGTTTTATTTTTAGTTAAAGAAAATCACCTGACCTGAAGATCCAACTTTTGTATTTTAACATAGGCTTCGAACTTCTTTTTTTCCATGCTTACTTACCCAAAGGCCTATATTCAAAGAAAAACCCACAAATCTGACTGCCTGTTTAGTCTAGAAATATTAAATTACTCTCTCAAACTGTTCAGATTGATTCCTACTTTAGGCATCTCTGAATGTCACTGTGCTTATGTCTCTCTGTGGGGTGTGGGACCATGAGCCAGCTACAGCAAGGCATTCTCACCCTCAGGTGCCCAGGGTGAAGGTCTCTCCCTGCTCCTTGGAGGGGTACCAGTGGGAGAGGGCAAAAGTGTGATTGTGGTCCCAGCTGCCAGACCCAGACCTTCCCCTCACAGCTGATCGCCCCTGCTGTGGGCTTATAGCTATCCTCTTGGGGCTCATGAATTTTTCTTTGTTGGCTACACAGAGTCTGTCAGGAGGAGAATGCATCTTATAGCCTGGTAACATTAGGCTCTCTTTTGGGATGTAAAAGCTGTGGGTTCCAATCACTCAACGTTTGAGGAAGGATCACAAAAGAAGTTTTTATGCTTCCTGTGTTGTTAGAGGATGTTGGACGATGGAAACGGAAATCTCTAAGTGAAGGAAGCAGGTTGCACAAAAACGCCTTGCAGCACTCTTGGATTGATGCCTGAGAACAGAGTTTCAGGCACATGCTTTTCATTAGCATTTTATTTTGGATGGTTTGGGTGTATCAGCTTGCTGGTTCTTCAGCCCTCATGTGGTAACTAGTTTTTCCCCATACCTTGCCCAGGAGTTTTGAGAACTTAGGACAGCAATCTGAAGCCCGCTCTTGGAGCCTGACACCCAAGTTTCCACATTTGTCACAATTGAATGCAGCAGAACCTGAGGCCCGTCATCAAAGAATGGCCAAATGGAATGCTTGGAAGTGACTCTTCTGGCCATCCTTGTGGGTCTGCTCTAGCACCCTGACCTAAAATGATTCTTCCTGACTTCAAGGGGCACTGAATCAAGCACCAGGCACTCAGGGACTATTTTGCACAGGTATATGCATTGCTTTCTGATTTTCTAATGAAGCACCAAGCAGTTAGAGACCCTGATATATTTATTCCATTTGTAGAGGAACTTAGGAGAGAGCAGAATTTTTACTTTAACTGACCTTTATCCTCTTTGAATTCTTTTAAAAGTGGACTTTTTTGATATCCAGTAAATTTAAATTATTCTCAGCAGGTACTCTGCCATGTATATCAGGTGTTGAGATATTGTAACAATAAAAAATGTTTAAGAAATTTCAGGCACTTTTATTGAAAGATAACCTTTGTTCACAGACCACAATTTTACCTCTTGTTAATTTATCACTAAATACATGTTTGACTGTGCAGCATTTGGGAAATTTTTATTTTAAAAATAGTAGATCACTATTGTAAAGTTGTACAGAAATTGAACATTGTGCAGGTAAAGTAACATGCAACACCTTCCAAAAACACAAGGCAAAAGTATTAAGAAATAGCACTGACTAAGAGTTCAGTAATTGTCAAAAACCCATAAATCATCAAATCAACTTTGCAGAGACAAAGCACTAAGCTGGTAACTGAAGTTACAATTTATCACTAATAGCTGCAAAGCAATCTGAAATCTGTGCAGACCTGACCCCTGGGGAATATCCTCAGCCTTGGCAGCTCTGGGGCAGCAGGGTGTCACCGTGAGGGCAGCTGGCATCCTACTGTGGGCAGGGGCACAGGAATAGGCTTCTGTGCATCTAAAGGGTCACTAAAAGCCTTCTGGTCCTGCCAGCAACTGCACATAACATACAACAGTCTTTTGACTGTTGTAATTAGTATGTGAACTGGCTTGGTGTCTACACCTAATCAAAAAGTTGTAAGATCCAGGGTGTAAGGCATTTTTTTTTTTCACTACACCCTTCCTGAGCTGCTGTGCTGCATTGCTCCTCAGCAAGCCCTCAGGCTATAGGCTGGTTGACTTTAAAAAAGCAAGACTCTTGCAGTATACAAACACAGATATTTCATTTTAAAAGTACATAAGGGGATTTACACTGTAAGGTTGATCTGACTATCTGATCGTAGTAATAGAACAGTCAAGAAGCTTTTTCCAGGGTTCACTTGTTTTGTGGTTTCCGGTAATCTAAAAGCACATCTTTCAAAAGCATAGTGAAAATATATTAAATACAGCACGGCCATAGAAAAGGAGAACAAACACCT
The DNA here is from genome assembly GCA_013401315.1 of Balaeniceps rex. NCBI lineage: Eukaryota > Metazoa > Chordata > Aves > Pelecaniformes > Balaenicipitidae > Balaeniceps > Balaeniceps rex. The sequence continues at coordinate 131,035 of VYZW01046000.1, forward strand.
GGCACATCTCCCCTAATGAAGTACATGGCAAAGGCTCCATTTGATTCAGCAGGAATGGGACCACAAATAAATAGTAAGTCATAAATATTACTTATGTACTAATACAGTAGACTAATTAGACTCAGCTGAGACAAAGAAAAAACACACCATTTTATATGAAAATTATGCACAGAACATTTTAATGTAGTCATCATATATTAATCAACTCTTAAAATAATTATAGATGCATTTCCACTATTTGTCACAATACTCACAAACTCTGGACAAAGCACTGAATATAATAGCGACATATGAAGAGCACGTTTTCTGCTGGCAGCCAGCACAGTGCTCTGTGCCTGCAGTCAGAGCCAAATCCACCCATTGGGTACCTGGAGAGCCAACCATTTTGAAATTCTCTTTTTCCTCCATTTCAATGCTCTCAGGTGAGGAAGTTCTAGCAATATTAATCTCTGCACTGCAGAGTTGTTCATTTTGACTTAAAAGGGTTCTTAAAAGCTTTAAAAATAAGTTAGCAGTAATAACAACTCAGCTCAAAGATTGTGTCTGACCCATTCCTTAAACTTTTGGCAAAACAAGGGAAAAAAAATCCTGGTGAAACCCTACATTCCCACTACTACCAACTCGTTTATTCATGACTGGTTTACTTACGGGATACAATCTCTCAAAAAACTCATGCTTGACTGTTTCATTTTTGTCACTAATTTGTCACATTATGACAGTTAAAAGGCTGGTCACTGAAAGTCAGTTTATTTATAATTCTGCATTTCATTTTGGTAACTTATAAATACACATGGCCCAACAGGTGACTAACTTTCTTTACTTTATAAATCCCTCCATTCTCTCTTTGCGCATTCACTGCATACACAGATTGTCGTGAAAATAGTTTTTAAAAGTGCATCCTTCATTAAACAATTTGAATCTTCTTTCTTGTTTGCTAAGATACTTTATCATGCTGTCTGTCCTGAAAAAATAGTTTAGGGAAAGTCAGTGGTCTGCATTATGTGAGGGTTCAGACACAGTGGGCCTTTCTTATCTTATTATTTATGATCCTATGATTAAGCCAAAAAGTAAAGCAAACGAACAGCTGAAAATCAGCTGGCACAAACTGAACTTCAGCTTACACTGAAAACTGTATCACTTACTACAGTTGACAACTTCTGAAGAGTTCTCTCAAATGGTGCAAAATGATTATTTTCTTCCATGAAGATATGCAACTCGAAGAGAGAATACAGGTATCAAAGCATGATTTCACAGAGCAGTGCATTCATGGACCTCTGTAGACCGCAATGTCATATTCAAGGCTGAGGTTACAACAGCCAGTTCTGTATTGTGAACATTAATAAAACTGGGGGACAGCTCATAAGCAGTTAACAAATTTCTTCTGGCTGAACAGCAGTTGCCACATGGTTATAATACTGGTGATTCTTTGCAGAGCAGACCAGTGGAGACTCAAAATATCACATCCACTGGGAGTGGTGAGCGTAAGGCCACAAAGAGGACTGTCCCCCTTTTTCATGTTTCATTAAAAAATAAAAAAAAACCAGTTTTACACATAGAAAAAAGCTATCCCAACTAAAAGGAAGAAAAATGAGTCTATTCCACTAAAATGAATATATGTTCTTTCATTTGTTTAAAGACAAAACATTTCACCACAAGGACAGTAAAGCACAGGAGAACATTACCCAGGGAAATTGTGCAGTCTACAGCTTGCAGATTTTCAAGATGTGACTAGACAAATCCCTGAGCGACCTGGTCTGAATTCAGTGCTAACCTTGCTTTGAGCAAGATGTTGCATGAGATGGTCTTCTGAAATCCCTTCCACTTGAAATAGTCTATGATTCACTGTTTCCACTGCTCTTGAATAATCTGGAAATTACTGACAGAACTGGAAAGGTGATACCTGGGAACCTTAAAGTAAGAGCAGTCTCTTAGCTGGTTCTCCTCTCTATGCCTGTGGGACCAAAGGCCTACATAAACGATGAGCTCCTTGTTTCTGTGTTGCACATCCTTCTGGGAAGACACCATATGATATAATCCAAGACCTAAGCCTTGGATTAGCTACTTGCATAAGCATTTCCCTCTAGTACCTGATAAGTTAGAGGCTTCATTTAGCCAGGTATTGCATCTCTGTAATCATAATCATTACTGCAGGGGATCAGTTAACATTATTTGCATAGTGGCAGCTCCTGATTGGCCTAGTCATGGACATAGCCCTGTTTTGCCAAGCACTGTATAAAAAATATGAAAAAAGAAAAAGAAAAGGGAGGTAGGCATCCTAAAGAGATAGCAGCCTCAGTCAGGCTGAAAAGTGTGGTGGCATGTACAGGCAGCAATTACTTACACAAAAATATCATCATTAAGAAAAAGTGCTTCTTTAATAACTCATTGCAGCTGAATCTGCAACCAGTACCTAATGGAAGAAAACTACATATATAACAATCCTATACACTGTGTCCTGGCATTACAGAAGTCATGACTGACATCTCTACTCTAAATACGCACTATGAAAAATAGATGTAAACCATCTAATCAAAAAACAAAAGTGCTTTTTTGTTGTTGTTGTTAGGAAAAATGGATAATTTACAGTATCTGTAAAAGACAGATTAAGGTTTACAGCCATCATAGAGGTGCCCCAGGGGATGACCCAAGCTAAATACATGCAGCTTTGAATCAGACTGTTAACTAAAGGCCCTTTACAAATTGTCACAGGTCTTCCCAACAGGTGAAAAGAACAATGCTGTAGTCCTTACAGTGAAAAACATGTAACAACCATATAAAACATCATTATTTGAATATATCTTTGAACTCCAAACTTCCATTCTGACTACATTGCACTGTTTTGTGTTTACAACGTTAACACAGTCCAGGAACCTTAAACTGCCACCTGTCCTGTAGAGCCTCCTGGTGAAGATGCACTGTAGTCTTGATCGATGGATTGAGTGTCACATCTTCAGCACTCTATCTTGCGCTTTCGTTCATCAAGGGGATATAGCTCTACTTTTGGCAGAGAGGTATGGTGATAATTTAGTCTCCATTCACATAGATCAACTCAAAACTATCAATACATGACTATCCAGAAAAATACTGAACGACCACAACATGTTTCAGTGAGGTCCTGGAAGGAGGTAGACTAAACATATGCTCAAATATATATTCTCCTTCCAAATTACAAGGTGCTTAACAGATAAAGTGCTGTGTAAGTGGTCATGCTGCTCTTCTCCATTTTCTGTGCATTTTTGACAGGTCTGTAAACTACGTGTTCAAGACAATCCCCTGCCTGATCTTTTGTTTGTGATCAACACCATTTCAGTGTTTGAATCTAGAAAACAGAAAACCAATGTGTTCTTGGACAACCCCCAAATATCACCAAAGTAATAGTAAGAAAATATATTTGAAATAATAAAAACTAAATCTCATTATTCCACTACCCTGAGAATGGGGACAAACTGCCAGTGATAATGGCTATGCACCTTCATTTTTTCCTTCATAACATGAAGACATAAAAATTCAGACTGGCTGAACTAGATTCGAAACTTGATCTAACTTTATGATATTTAGAAAGTCTAGCACTCTTCCTGATTAGACTCTCAGACTGGATCATCAGTCTCTGGGACTGTGAAATATGGCATTTATAGTAATGTGGATCCCTATTGTTGTGGTGACAGAAAGCATTGTAAGTGACTCACCACATATCAGTGGAAAAGAAAAGAAACAAAATCAATCCAAACCAATCCCCAGGATTACTTTTGTTTTACAGCCCAGTGTTATTTGTAGAAGGAATGTTTGGTGCCCAACTTGGGTAAGTGTAGAGATCGAACACAGGCACTATCCATGTCATAATTGCAAGCATAACTACAGCAACTCCAATGATGTTAATGCCCAAACCAGCTTTCACCTAAAGTAGAGGAAAAAGAAAGCAGAAACTCACATCAAGGCACTGAAGAGTTTTTAAAATGCTAAAAATCCCCTCTAGGGAGTTTTGCTTAAAACTCACCATGTCCATAACAGTTAAATGACCATACGAAAATACAATGGCATTGGCTGGGTTTGCTACAGGAAGCAGGAATGCAAAGGAAGTACACAAGGTAGCAGGTATCAAAATGAAAAGTGGGTTCACATGAATGGCTTCAGCCTATCGTAAAATAAAAGAGAGAGAACAGCTGTCAAGGGACACATTTGCCAAATGAAATACATAAATACAAACTGATTATATTAACACAAGTGAACTGTGAACAGAACTGCCAGTTTAAAAAGTGAGAAATAACCTTTTCTGATAACTCATTCTTAAGATTACATCTGGGAATGCTTCAGAGGAGAAAAGGTGATTCTAATACAGAATAGCTACTGAAGTTTAAATTCACGCCTGGTGTTTTCTAATTGTAGTTGAGTCCATAAAATAAGGCTATTGCAAAGAGTGTGGGCACTGCACAAACACTAAAAGCAAAACACTGCAAGAAAGATGATAAAGTGAATTTGTATATAATACATAGGAGGGATTCAATGAAGTGAGGATTGAGGTTTCTTTGTAAGAAGGGGAAAGGGCATTAGTATGTGTCTAGCTTGACCAAGAGGAAAAGTTACAGACTAGATGATCTGTAAGTTTTGAGGAAGGAAGTACTGGGTGTTTTGATAAAGATGATGAGAAGAAAGGACACAACTGAGCTAAGGAGAGAAGAAATAAGAATTACATACAAAGCAGATCTATTAGCCCTCTCTTCTCTTTGGTGACGGCTTGAAAGTTGCAGTGTTAATCATTTTCACAGAAGATGTGGTCCTGAAGAAACACTAAGAGAGCTGTCCTTTTCAAATGCTTCGACTATTCGCAAATAGGAATAACAGCATTGATTTTTGAGTGTTGAACTTTTACCTAATTTTACTGAATTTTCAGCATATCTTGTAAGAAAGCCCCAAAACAACCAAGTATCCAATGCACAACACAGCACAGCAAAAAAATGCATGGAGTATTTTATGGACACTTTTAAAAACTGTTTCTTTGAGCAGCTGTATTATTACATGGATGATAGAGCAGATTCTGATTAAAAACAACCTGTGTTTTACTCACCAAAGGAGATAGTATGGGCAAAAATATTGTAATGGTAGCTGGATTGCTGGCCACTTCTGTTACTGAAGTAACAATAAGGCATGATATCAGGATAACCAGCCACAAGGGTAATGATCCTAGAGGGGTCAATTTACTTGCTACCCACTCAGAAAGTTTTGAAACCTGCATAAAGAATATGACGACATGGTTATGTTTTACAAATCACTGAAAAGAAAATTTAATGGTATAGAATAGGGGTTTACTCATCTGCTAATTGTGAAGTATTTGTGTAAAAGAGAAAAAAATCTGAAATATACCTACATGTTTTTAAGCACATTTTTCTAATTCAATGGTGTCCTATAGGCACCCATGCAAACTATATTCCATTTATTTATATTTGCACCTCAGATATTTAGAGGAGTCATAATCAGAAAATTGTAATATGCATATATCAAGCTTCATAACCAGAGTTTGGGCCCAAACCTGCTCGATTTACTGGAGTAGGCAGCTGGGTTCCACATGGGAGGTACCTCATTGACATGGGACATTAACCCTAAGGCTTTGGAAACAGTGTGTCTGCACAACTCCTATCACCACCAGGTTTAAATTAAATAACAAACAGTAGTCATCATTGTGCATAGTCTTTGAAGACAAAGTAAACTCCTTTTTTTGTAACCCTGCTTTCTGAATGTCTTGAATATTCGTCACATTTATAGCATTCAATATTGCTACAGAATAACTTGCTAAAACAAGAGAATAACTGTGAATTCACTGCATTTCTGAATTGCTCCTGATGTGGGTCATGCTAATTGTTCAGTATCTTCTATAAATTGCATTACCTCACAGCCGTCTGCCAGTGCAAACCCGCCACCAACAAGAATAGCTATTTCCCAAGGCATGCATGACTGAAATTCCTTCCAAGTAATCAGTGGAGTGTAACCAAAAACAGCTAGAGAAAAAAAAAAAAATTAAAAAAAACCAAACCAAAACCCCCACCAACATTTAAAAACATATTGAAAAACATCTTGAAATAATCTCTCTGAGGAAGTAGTTGGGAAATATTCAAAGGCAAAATCTCATTATTATAACATGAAGAAAATCTTGGACGTGAACAACTTGCACTTCCTGGGACAGATCCTTAGCTGGTGAAAACTGTCACCAACTGAAGACAATAGAGCTACAACAGTTTCCACCAGTGGAGCAATGGCCCCTCTCCCCTCCTTCCCTGTGTGGAAGATAGCTATGGGATATAAGTAAGTTCAATTTACTCAATAAAACTGCACTATTCAGACAGATTGCTGAGCAAATGCTGTTTCACTTAGACTCATTTACGTTCTGATCTTGCATTCTCTGTGAACCCCCAGATCTCATTGATTTTAGCAGCAGAACTGAATACATAAAGAGGACAAGCCAGATGTATACTTTAATCAGGGTAAATTCCATTCTGAAGGGGAAAAATTAAATGAGAATGGACTCATTCACCATGTTGAATTTTATAGAGTACCTTAAATAAGCAGTAACATTTTCAAAAAATAAACCCAACCATGCCCTCTACAGCCCCATTCAAAGCCCATTGCAGTCAATGGAAAGGTGGTTTCCACTGGTGGCGGTGGGCTGCAGGTAGCAGGTTCCTGCATAACTCCTGCTGCTCACATTGCTTAATTGTTGGTACTGACTTCCAGGCCAGGGATGCTTTATATCCCAGTAAAATATTATCCTGTATTAAGATTGTAACATTAGTACTTAATGACATTCCTCTAACAAATTACATTTATGGTTGCATCTTAGATACCTTACTGTAGTAAAATCCACATCAAAATATACTCAACTGTTTTGTCCATTTGAAGTCCTAGAAAATGTTTTTGCTGGAATAATAAAGAACAGGAGGCCTATCACTAAGGCAGTTGTTGAATCTGTAGCATAGCCTTTATACCTAAGAAGTTAACAAGAAAAAAACACATAAATATATATAGTCAGGAGGAGCAGGGGAAAAGAGTGAGAAGAAGCAGCACAAAGGAGCTGCTATGGACTGACCACAACCCGCCATACCCCACCCCCTGCGCTGCTTGGTGCAGTGGAAAGAGGTAGAGGAGTCAGGAGTGAAGGAGTGAAGTTGAGCCTGGAAAGAAAGGGGGTGGGGGAAAGGTGTTTTAGTTTTTGTCTTTGTTTCTTGCCATCCAACTCTATTTTTAACTGGCAATTAAATTAAAAATTAATTTTCCCTAAATCAAGTCTGTTTTGCCCGTGATGGTAACTGGTAAGGGATCTCTGTGTCTTTATCTCAACCCATGAGGTTTCTGACCTTATTTTTACCATTTGCATTCTTTGCGGCAAGGACACATTGCTGGCTCATGTTCAACTCGGTGCCCACCAGGACCCCCAGGTCCTGTTCCAGTGGGGTGGCTCCCAGTGTGTAGTGGTGCCTGGGGTTGTTCCTACCCAGGTGCAGGAATTCCCCTTGTTGAACTAGGGAGGTGCAATTTTTTTGCTCACAAAAACTTAGTATTCCTGATGCAAAACACCATTCTCAGAAAACCTGCTTGGGACATGCACAACATCCTACCATTAGTCATACTATTATGAAGACAGACATGGCACCATTCCAAACAGAATCTTTTCAATCATTATCAAATTTTGAGATAAACATTTTTCAAAGTCCATTTATCCAAGCTCTAATACAATTGCATATACAACATCTACCTGCTTGTAACACTGCAAATCTGATTGTCCTATAAGGAAGCAAAAATCTTTTGATTAAGGAGATCTCACAATGACTCCAACTGAGATCATTGTAGAGAACAGGGCTGTGGGCAAAAGTACATAGTGACCTTGTATTGGCACTAAAGAAAGGAATAAGCCACGCAGAAAAAGGAAAGAATACACTCAGGCAATAATCTGAGGAAGCATGAGGAAAGCCCACCTTGCGTACATCAGCTGTAATCAGCTGCAGCCCAGTGCTGAACTTTCTGTTATTTATGAGGTTCATAAAGTCCTGGCCAAAGGCCAACCTGAAACTCCTCTAATTGAAGCTAATACCTTGCAGCCTGGAATCAGGCCAGGACATGAAAGGAAACTTTTGTAGCAGAAATTATGTGTGTTCCTGCACTGTCAACAGACGGGAAGGAAACAGGTGTTTTCACCCTGTGCTGCTCTCTGTCGTGTTACACAACATTTGTTAAAACATCCTGCTGTCTGCCTCCAAAAAGAGGCAACAGGGGCTCAGGGCAGGACAGTAAAGGATTAGTCTTTAATAGATTTACAAAATTTTCTTAAGAAAAATTAACTGGTAAAGGTAATGTATATTTGAAAGGCATCTGATAATGCTGCTTAAAAATTAGTTCTACTCAATACTGATACAGCACAAATGTGGATTAAAAATTGGCTCACATTTCAAAAAGTAGCCCTTAAAAAGTGGGGAGGTATCATCATTAAATACAAATATTTCTGCTGGGATTTAAAAAAAATCAGTGTTTTTATTTTAAAGGGGTGTTCAGTAGCTTGTGATGTTGCACACAAGGGGCTGAGAACATGAACGTGGGTGGTGAGAGTGATGGGAATTTGTTTCTTGAAGCCAAACTTTGAGCATTCCATTTAGTTTGTCAAAACAAAGCTTATAATGTGGTATAATTAAACCAAATATGCATAACTTTAAAGCACCTATCACAGAAAAGTTTTTAATCCATCAGGGGAAGACAAAAACGGATGGCTGGAAGCTATATTCAGACAGAAAACGAGGTGCGAGTTTGTCTTGTTTAGTTTGGCAACAGAGGTGATTATCCACCAAGACAGACACTATCAAGGTAAATTCCAAAATCTGAGGAACCTGTGCTTTGCCACCCTGAAATCAGGCCTGGTTGCTTTCTGGGAATTCATGTTCTAATAAAATAAATCTATACTGAGCTTAACACAGAATAATGTAGCTCTTCTGATCTTCAGCATGTTAGAATAAATGAACTGACAGTCCTGTCTGGTTTAAGACCCTGGCAGTGGTGTGAATCATAGCTAACAGGACCCACTCACTGGCCATGGAGGGTCTCAAGGTTACTTACAGCTCTGACATTGCCGCTTTTCCTAAGGATAAAGCTCATCTGTGCAGGTGACAGAACTTCCCTGAGGCTGGCTTGAGACTATGGGATAAGGTCCTGTACAAAAAAAGTACTATCAGATTTCTGATAAGAAATTAGATTTCTGATCTATGTCCTTACAGTTGTTCCCTGTGACATAAACTTAAGGAAGTTGTGCACATGCCTATCAGTATACTTAACTCCAAAACACTGAACAGTTTTATACGCAGAGGCATTAGGGAACATGTGCATAAGATGTAAGCTGCAGTTCATGCACTGCTAGAAGCCTCTTGGACATCATGGCGATGAGTGCAATGTAACCATTGAGAGAACCACAGTTCTTGGGTTTTGAGTTCTTTTTCCTGTTTGCTGCTTTGTTTTCTTTAAAGAAGATGGCTCACTACTACTCCCAGCTGTACCTGTGCTGTCTCCTTGCCCCACTCATGCATCTTGGGTGAGAAGTTTCCTGTTGCTCAGAAAAGTAAAAACCCAATTGCTTGCTTTTATGCCAATTAATGCAATTGATTGATAAATTAAAGCTATATAGAAATAGGAAAGGTCTGACTAGGAAGAAATGCTTTCTTTCCCCTTAAAGGTTTTGTTAGGCAGTAACACAAGCTTTGTTTCTCTTCAGGTTACCTCACCTAAATTATAGCATGATTCAGCCTAATGTGACATGACACATGCTTACATTCCCTTCCAAGGAAAACATTAGAGGGCATCCACAAAGTAACATCCCCTGCAGAACCTGTAACCACACTTATTATGAGAATATTCTGCTTTTCCCTGCCAGTGAACAAAATCCTCAGACAACAGTAAACAGACAATTTCAAATAGGAAAATGGGGATCTCTGGACTGAAATAATCCATTTGAGCCATAAGTCCCAAATTTGAAAGGTTGTTTACAATGTCTGTTTTTCAGTATCAGACGCATCTTGTTAAACGGTGCTCGATGAGCACTGAATGTTAATATGAGGCAGAAAGAGAAACAAAGCCAGCCTGATTGCTTAGCTGGCTGATTGCTTGATTAGGTCAACACTCCAAAACTCCTTCAAGAATACAGTGTTTCGTATGAGACAATGATCATCAGCTCTGCTGTTGTTATAAGGGGAAAAAATGTTCTTTTGCAATTTTTTGGATAATGAAAAAATAATTTTAAAAAAATCTTAGTTTTTATTGCACTTTTAAATTCTATTTTTTACACAAAATAATTTTGCTTTGCACTGTAAATCTCCAAAGGGCTACAATTATTTCCTGTAATATCCCCTACCAGACTTTCTGGCAGAGTACTGCGGGGGGTGTGTGTGTATGAATGGTGGGAGTATATTTAAAGAGAGGAGGCATGATGGATGCATGTTCACATGTCATTTATGACAGACACACAGGAAAACAAAATGGAAAATTACCATCCAAGTCCAGCACTGGCTTTTGACCCATACAGTAACAAATGTTAAATCCAGAAGGGACTAAACAACACAAAACCCTGCTCCTCCCAATCCTGCAACTACTTCCCAGTGCTCCAGAGCAAAACTCAGACCTTTACCACAGAATACAACCGAACTTACAGTAATTACAGCAAGAGAACAGGAGATACCACAGTATTAAAAGTTCTTGCAAGAACGAATGATTTCTTAGGGAAAAAACTCTAGGTGATCCTGGGGAGAGGACTGAAAATCAAGTTGCAGCAGAAGGCAAAAAAAATGTAATAGTTCCTGAATAGTTCCTGGCTTTTTGGTGGTTAGTTGAGCTGTGATGTTGAGAGATGTCTGGATGATGCTCTTAAATAATTGTTTAACCCTAAACAAGACCTGAACTGCATTCAGGAGACATAGCAGTAGGAGGATGCTGGCTTGAATATCCCAAGGATATTCAAAATTCTCAAGAGCTGTTTTAACTAGCCTGAAGGAGAAAGGGATGGTGAAGGGGTGGGGGAAAGTGTCCCCCTCTGTCTCCCCAGTAGATTGGTTCTCTGAGGAGAGGAGGTAAAAAGTGTCATTATTAATAGTCTCTGAGAAATGGCTCCCAAAGCTCCTGAAGTGTGGGAATGATGGCAGTGCTGAGTACAATCTCATAACCGATAATTTTATCATACCATAAACCAGTGCTACACACTACAGCAAAGCGATAACTTTAGTCCAGCTCCCAGAGGTGATAAACAGCACCACAGGGAGTGCATACGGCAAGCAAGGTGTTACATAGCAGAACTCTGAGAACAAGCACNCAAGGTGTTACATAGCAGAACTCTGAGAACAAGCACAACAACTCTGAGAGCAAATGA
>VYZW01046001.1:5221-18530 GCA_013401315.1 Balaeniceps rex
TCTGTCTGTACCTTTGAGATTTCAAATGCCAAATACTGAACCTTCTCCTGGGCCACTTGAGCTTTTTTCCTTGAGACTCAGTAACCCACCAGTCCCAAGAAATTCAATAAATCAATTGTGGCTTCCAGACATTCTTCTTTTGCTCTTGCTCCAACCAACATATCGTCCGTATATTGTAATAAGGTTATATCAGAATGATTACCTTGACACATTTCCAGTTCCTTCACTAATATATTACCAACAAGGTGAATCCTCGTGGGACCACAGTCCAGCATAGTTGCACCTCCCTTCCCATAGTCGGATTTTCCCGTTCAAAAGCAAAGAGGGTCTGACTCTGTTCATCCACCGGAATTCTGAAAAAGGCATCTTTCAGGTCCAGGACTGTAAAATAAACATTTGTCTCGGATATGGTGGTAAGGAGCGTGTATGGGTTGAGTACCACAGGATGAACATCAGCTGTGATTCTGTTAATTTCCCTTAAGTCCTGGACCAGCCGATATTCCTGGGTCTTGGGTTTCTTTACTGGTAATATAGGAGTATTATACTCGGACTGGCATTCTCATAATAGTCCATATTCCAGAAAGGTATTTATTAGTGGCTCTAATCCTTTTTGGGCCTCTGATTTGATAGGATATTGGTTTTTTTCTTACCAGTTTCACTCTGGGTTTTAATTCAATTTTTATAGGAGTTACATTTTTTGCTATTCCTGGTTTTCCTGAGGCCCAAACCAAGGGAATTACCACATCCAACACCTTGTTTGTTATCTCATTCTCGGGCTTTTTGTTTGGGTTCGATTCAGTCAGCAAGCAAATCTGAGCCTTCCAGGCAGCATCTGGAGTTATTGTCACGGTCCAAACTGGGCTGCCCAGGGACGATTGTGGCGGTTCTGTGATTCCCTTGGGTGAAATGACACCAAATGATCAATTGAACACTTTACTGATGGCAAAAAACCAACCTGAACTTGGAAAGCGTAACAGTAGGCAACCTGAACTAGGAAAGCGCAATGATAGGCAATGTGGGTTCTAATTGGAATACTTATAAGAGGAAAGGAAAAAGAGGAAAAGGGGGGAGAGAGAGAGAGAGGTTACCACCCTTGGATCCCACAATGTTGATGGTAAATGTGGCAATCCTCCAGTGGTGGGTGAGCATATGGCAATCCTTAGGTAGTGGGTGCGTGCACAGCTCCTTGGAGTTGTGTCTTTTATAGGCTAGTCCCTGCCTCTAGTCTCACCCCCTTGAGGACTTATATGGTTCTTGTTCCAGAATGTTCTTCATCTTCTGTGCAGGTGCCATTGTTGGGGGTGGTCACAAGGGGTCTTTCGGGTGGTCTTGAGCCCCCTTCCTCAAATGAACTCTGTATGACCTCCTGCCGTACATGGAGAGTTGCAAGGCACATCAGAGGGCAGAACTGCGCATCCTCCGACACGCCCTCCCAGCTCTGTGCCAATCAGCTTCTCACCTGTGGTGCTATGCAGACCCTAATTTGTCGCTATGGATACCTTAACTTGTCTCTATGCAGGCCTTAACTTGTCTCACCACACTGTTTGAGACGTCAACATCCATGATCTCTTNCACAATGTTTGAGACATCAACATACATGAACTCTTTCAGTCGCTCACACCACCATGTGGCTCAAACATTGTCTGAATAATCTTCGTCCAGGGTGGTGATTCTCACATAACAAATAGGAGAGAGAGAGGATAGAGATGATAAAAGCAAGATCATACACTTTACAATGGCAAGGCCGATCATCAAGAACAAGAACCCACAGCCCAACGCTATCACAATATTTAAAAGCCACTTGCCCCAGCCTGTAAGTCCCAGTGAACTTAGGAGAGAGGTGAACCAAGATCCAGGTTCCCAGCTGTTAAACCGATCCTCTGTCTGCATTGCCTGGAAAAGTTCTCCGGTCTGCTCCGACACCTCTCTCATCTTCTTTCTTGCTTCTAGGGTAGTAGTTGCATTGTGTATGGCGAGACAGCATTCTCCATCAGTAAGATTTAACATTCCACATACCCCCTGCTCTTTTGGCAATAACATATATTCAAAATAGCTTTCCCCTTACAGGTGGTCCCCATCGGGGTATGTTATTACAGGGAATGTGTCTTCCACCATAGGTTTTCTTACAGGTCTTTGTCGTCAGCAGACTTTGTGGTACACTGGTGTTCAGAACTTCACAACAAGACGCATTCCATAGGTTTTCCCATGTAGAGCTGTTTGGGATTTGATACAAGGTCCCTCTAATGTCTTCCCATGTGGGGTTTGGATTTGGTATATTTTGATTTTTCAGTGCCTCATCTCATATTTTTGTAAGATTGATATTAATCATTGCAAATTTAAATCCTTCTTCTGCTGACCCAGGCAGGGCGACACATATTCCCTGATTGGTTTGATTCCAAATGTGTATGAACCCTTGTATCAATTCCCAGGCCAAATTGGCAGATTTTCCCTGCATTCCCTCTATCCCAATGACAAGCAAAGTAAAGCAAACTTTACCACCCATAATGTTATCACACTTACTGTGAACTTAAAATAAACACGCCAGTTCTGTACACACAATCACAAAGAGAGTAAGGTCAATCCCTTTACCCCAACAGTGGTAGAGAGGAAACAGGTTTTCCAACCTATCTTTCCCCAGTACAAAACCAGGCCTAATAGAATCAGGCAACCAATGCAAACAAAGACCCACTCAGAAACCGACAACGGAAGTCCTGCAGTGGGTTTCTGACAACCTGTGGACTACAAGCAGAAATGATCGTGTTGCACAGTTCCCGAGTTAACAGGCCAGCCCCTGCCATCTGCTTCTTTGAAAAGGTCTTTAACCCCTGAATGACCATGTTTCACATGTAACCACTCTAACAGATGCCCTGACTCCTCTCCCTCAGCCTCTGCTGCCATTGTAGCTAAGTGGGACAGCGAATCCACCCGATTATTCCAAATGTGGGCTGGGTGATTCCCCTTTTGATGCACAGCTACCCATCCCACCAAAAGGGTCCCCTGTTTAGCAAGGTTTAAGGTTTCTTCCCATTTTTCTCACTGCCACACGGGTACCCGATTAACTTCCCACTGGTTTTGCTCCCAAAATGGGAGCCATTTCGTACATCCCTTGAACACAGTGTATGAATTGGTGTAAATAAATACTGGTTCTTTGTTCTCTGCTTCCTTAATAATTGCACTCCATACAGCTACCAGTTCTCCCACCGGAGCACTTCCCTCCCCTTTTGTTATAATCCTCTCTCCCAAATCAACATGTAAGGCTACATCTCGGTATTTCCATATCTTTCCTTCTCTTTTTGAGGATGCATTAGTAAACCACACGTTTTTCAGGTGAAGTTCAAACGGAGGAGCAGGTTTAATAAGGGAAGGGGCGGGCTCCTGAATCTGGGTGATCAGGGGACAGATCCTGTATCTGCAGCTGTTTGGGTGTCCCTTCCTCTATCTGGCGTCCACGGCAGTAGTGGTCTCACTGTGCACACCATTTCCTCACTGTCTCTCACTGCACAACTTGCCCGGGGGCGATGTTCCTGCCAGCACTGGCCCCAGGACCCCAAAGGGCCTCTGCAAAATGACTAGCCACTGCCACACGATTCCCTCAGCTTCCTGTAAAGCCAAACTAACCACAAAGAAGCTCCCCTCCCAAACAAGATACTGTTTTTCTGCATCTTTAAAACTGCGTGAATAAAACCCTATAGGGTGAGTTGGGCCTTCAGGTTCATGTTGCCACATGTGTATTGATAGCCCATGAATTGCAAACCCCCATTCAACGTGGAGTGGACCAATCGGGTGTATTGGCCCTAAACCCTGATATACCCCAGCCTCAAAAATCAATAGCTTTAGGGCTTCCTCATGGATGGGGGCCCAATCCCAAGAGACCCTTTTGTGTGTCAGGTTGTATAGGGGTCGGGCTATGATGAAAAAGTCTGTAATGTGCTTTCTCCAAAATACCAACAGGCCTAAGGCATGTGGGAGTTCCCTCTTGTTTCCAGGCATTTTCACTTGTTCAAGGGGGGAATACACACTGTCCCATCCCTCCCCAGATACCCAGGAACCTTACTTCCGAGGATGGAAGCTGTATCTTCTCTGTCGGAATCTGGAGTTCTGATCTCTCCAGATGAGCGATTATTTTTGTTTGGGTCTGTCTCACTACATTGGTATCAGGGCCGCCAATCAATATATCATCAATATATTGATATACCTTAACTCCCTTCTCAGGGGTAACACGGGCAAGCTCCTGCACCAGTGAGTAGTGAGCAATGGTCGGTGAATGGCAGTATCCCTGAGGAAGGCGTGTAAAAGTGAACTACACCCCTTCCCAGGTAAAAGCAAAACAATCTCTGTCTGCTTCCTGCAAGGGAACCATAAAAGCCATGTCTTTGACATCAATAGTTGCTAAAATCTGGTGGGCTTCTTCCTGTATAGTAGCAATCCACTCGGCCACGTTAGGCACGGCAGTAGTCAAGGGGCCTGTGTTAGCATTTAGGTGCCAATAGTCAATTGTCATTCGCCGCTTTCCAGTGGGTTTACAGACTGGCCACACCGGAGAGTTATAAGGTGAGTGAGTTGGGATAATTATCCCCTTTTCCCGCAACTTGGTTTATACAGGGGTGATTCCCTCCCTTGCCCCTAATGGCAAGGCATAGGGTTTCACGTTAACTATTTTAGAAGGAGGAAGTGCAGGCACCGACTGTAAAACCGCAGGGAGTCTGAATTTCCATTCCCTTCGAGTCTACCCACGCTTCCCCCTTCAATAAATCTGGTCCTCAAATGTTTGTGGGCAATGAGCCTAATATCATCGTGACTTCAATCGGGCATGTATCTCCCGGCAGCCAGCATTTGACTTGAGCGGTTGGCTGTAACTTAGAATTCCCAAAAATGTCTGTGACCCAGATTTGTGTCTTGTCAGCAACGATTCTGGTGTGGTTAGCAACATCCATCTGGAGAGCTGACACCTGTGCTCCTGTATCTACCAAAAATGTGACTGGAATTTTAAAGGGGCCTAGGGAAAGCTAATCAACAAGTCTCCTTTGTCACTTTCCGTGAGCCTTCTCAAGTAGGTCCACCCGCCGTCCCCTGGATCACTTACTGGGGACAGCAGAGGGGGTTTCCCAACTTGGGGACACTCAAATCAATCAACCCAGTCTCCAGGGCAGCGGATGGGGTTACTGTTCCGTGTGCCCAGGATTGGAGGGAAAGATCCTTGGGTTTTGAGGGGGATGGGGTTCCCTTTATCTTGTCCCATTCTTTCACCAAATTTTTGAAGTTGGGAGTGTATAACCCATCCATCACATCCCAGGGGATTCCTTTTGAAATGCCCACTGTCCATAACGTATATCTTCTATTATCGGGGGGTCACGTCAGCCTCATTGGGGAGGGTCAAGGATTGTGCAGGGGAGCTTTTGTTTCCCCATTCCCTTTCACGCTCCTAAGATCCGCCTTGGATTTGGTCTCCCCCTGGCCACTAAATCCCATGCGCCTCCCATAATTAATTCGCTGCTGTGCTACTTCCCCCCACATCATCCCTGGGGGATCTCCCCTTTGCTGGGGTTGGGGTGTTTCAACCGATCCTGTAGTTATACTGCGTATAATTTCAAGGCATCGGGTAGTCCCCTTATAAGGGGATGAAACCTTTTGGGGTCTGCCACGTATTGCATGGGGGAGGGCTGTTGCGGAACCAGTAATCGATTATGCATCAACTGGAGACACGCAGTTTTCTGTACACTCTCTAAAATGTGGCCCACCGTAGGTGTTTTAATCGAGAAGGGGTCACCCCTTCCCATAGGATCTAATCCACCTGCCCAATATGCTACTTTTTGGGTCAGGGACCAGGGCTCTCTATTATCATTTGTGATTATAAAAACCCCCAGTCCCCAATACCCTCTTGCCTCATCCTCACTCAGCAAGATACGGTCACCCCTGATAAGAGACATGTGTTCAGTTTCCATTTCTTGGGGTCCCTGGGAATATTTTTGCTGAATTTTAGCCAAATCAGTATGGGAATAGGGAACGGTACAGGCGGTAACTTGTTGAGCTCCTCCTTGACCATCGTTTATAGTCTCGGTCTTAATTAGAGGTCTCATTTCAGTTTCCTCTCTTCCAGAGGAATACATCTCTAGGTCTTTAAGAGGGTATAGCAATTCCGACTCTTTCCCCCCATCAGAATTTCTATCCTTATCTTCTACACCAATCTGAGAACAAGTTTCATCCAATTGCTCCCTTAGTATTCTCTTCGGCTCCAAAGCCTCCGCCAAAGCGGCATGTAGCCACTGATTAGTCATCCACTCGACGGTAAGCTGATCGGAGAGACTTCTAGTTTCATTCGCTAATTGTTCCTGTAAAGCCTAGGTTGAATGTTTCTCTTTCTATGCCGCTACCAATGCAGCAACTAAAACCATACACAGCAACGCTTTCCCCTGTGCTGATGCCAGGGCATCTCCTAAAGCCGCATGTACCAATGCTTTCCCCTTTCCAAGCCCCAATCTCCATTCCATAGCCAAGGTGGAGACTGTCCACTACTGCCCAAGTCATACCAGGGGGAGAAGGTTGGGTGTTATAGCCCTACAATCTCTCCAGTAGAAGGGTACAGTCTACAGCCGGACCCCCCAGGGAGGCCATAATGAGTATAGGGATCAGATCCCTTGTTAGTCCTCTGAGGACTGTCTCCCCTTGTGTATGAGTCTTCTCAGAGACAGGCCACAGTAAAGGCCTGGCCCCAACGATCGCTTTAGCACCATCAAGGAAATCCTGCCTGTGACGCCAATTTATGTCATGATCCAAACTGGGCTGCCCAGTGGTGGCCCAGTGGCAGTTCTGTGATTCCCTTGGGCTAAATTAAGGTGAAACGACACCAAACGATCAATTGAACACTTTACTGATGGCAAAAAAACAACCTGACCTTGGAAAGTGTAACGGTAGGCAACCTGAAACAGGAAAGTGCAACNAGTGTAACGGTAGGCAACCTGAACCAGGAAAGCGCAACGATATGCAACGTGGGTTCTAATTGGAATAAGAAGAAAGGAAAAAGAAGAAAAGGGGGGGGTGGAGAGAAAGAAAGAGAGATCACTACCCTTGGATCCGGCAATGTCGATGGTAGGCGTGGCAATCCTCCAGTGGTGGGCGTGCACATGGCAATCTTCTAGTAGTGGGCATGCACACGGCTCCTTGGAGTTGTGTCTTTTATAGGCTAGTCCCTGCCTCTAGTCTCGCCCCCTTGAAGACTTATATGGTTCTTGTTCCAGAATGTTCTTCATCTTCTGCGCAGGTGCCATTGACGGGGGTGGTTGCGAGGGGTCTTTTGGGTGGTTGTGAGCCCCCTAT
This sequence comes from Balaeniceps rex, assembly GCA_013401315.1. Taxonomy (NCBI): domain Eukaryota; kingdom Metazoa; phylum Chordata; class Aves; order Pelecaniformes; family Balaenicipitidae; genus Balaeniceps; species Balaeniceps rex. The sequence continues at coordinate 12,536 of VYZW01046001.1, forward strand.
TCAAATCAACTCTGTACAGCCTCCCGCCATACATAGTGAGTTGCAAGGCACATCAGAAGGCAGAACTGCCATCCTCTGACACGCCCTCCCGGCTCTGTGCCAATTGACTTCTGACCTGTGGTTTAGTGGTGCTATGCAGACCCTAATTTGTTGCTATGGTTACCTTAACTTGTCTCTATGCAGACGTTAACTTGTCTTGCCACAATGTTTGAGACATTGACATACATTAACTCTTTCAGTCTCTCACAGGTATATGCAACTGTACAGAGTTGTCAGAGGAGGTTATTTGGGCATTTAATTTACACAACAAATCATGTCCCAGTAATGGCAAAGGACATTCTGGCATATAGAGAAATTCGTGAGTTAATCTGGTATTTCCAGTCATACATTCCATTGGTTTCAGGAAAGGCCGTATTGTTCGCTTTCCGGTTGCCCGAACAAGTGGAATTGTAACCTTACTCAAAGGTCCCTTGCACCTGGTAATTACAGAATGAGTTGCTCCGCTATCTATTAGAAAATCAATTGTCTCATTCCCCAGCTTCACTGGAACCAGGGGATCAGCTGGGGAAACCTCATTTTTTTCCCACAGTCCCCTTCATTCATTATCTGAGTCTTCCTTGCCCGACACCATTCCATCATCTTCTCCCTCTGCCTCTCCTTCTCATGCTGCTCCCAGCTATGGCTGCTGCCAGCAGAGACACCTGCAATTTCAACCTCTTCTGTTTCTCTTTCTTCTCCTTCCCCCCCCAGCTCCCAGGTATTATATACTTTATAGGCTATTTCTATCAGTTGAGAATTTGACATTCCCCCAAAACAAATATTCCATTGTTGTCCCCATTCAACAGTTTGCATTTTTTTGTGTGTCATAATCATCTCTCAAAGCAAAAAAACTCCCAGATTTACATACGGTACCTCATACCACTTATCTAATCTTCCACAAAATAACATTAATTGTAACATAGTATAATTCAATGTTCCATTCTCTGGCCACTTTTCTCCCTCAAGATCATACATCGGCCACCATTGTCTACAATATTGCTGTAATCTTTCTTTTGTTAAAGGGTCCCCACCATACTTACTCCAGTGTTTCAGGATGCATCCTAGAGGGGAGCCTGGGGAAACTTCCTTGGAAGTAGTCATACCCATATCATTACCAAAAAAGAATTTCCTAACCCAAGGTTTCATGCACTCAGCTCTGAACCCCTGCCAGCAAAGATAAGGGACCCCTTCCCTTATTACGCGTCTACGTGTGAAACCTGATAACCACAATTAAAATCATGACTACTTACTGATTCAGTGGTCTCATTCCCCACACAAATGTCTTTCTTGGCATTGCACCTTCAAGTCGCCTACCGCCTGACAGCAGAGAGGAACCGGGGGGGAATCCCCGAATAACACTTTGGTGTGCGTTGGAGTTCCACACAGTTGACTTCTCCCCATCTGGAATGGCAGGACGATCCGGGCAAGGCCGTTATGGCTGTTCCATCTGGGTCGCCAAAAAGTTGTCCCAAAGATGGATTCTTTACCCGGAGTGCAAGAAGCAATTCACACACTGAGTCAAGATATTTGCTTTATTCCATTTCTGCGCAGAGATGGGTGCTAGGTGGTAATTCGACAAAGCTAGCACACCCCGTTATCCTTGCTTCACATATTTATACAATTAAACAAAGTCACTATGCCTACTGTTAACACCTACTTGTTAGTCATTGGTTATTTCTACTTTTGCTTCGATTTAAAGACATAGCTCCCTTTAAAATTGCTATGCATGCTCAGTGGGTAGGGGTCTCCCTTTGGAGGTGGGTAGCTCTTCCAACAGAGGTGTGGTTTTCATATTATAATTAGCTGGTTCACTTAGGGGACATTAATTAGTGGCTCTTGCTGACTAGTAAAAGAGGAGTAAAGGGGAGTCTTGACACTCAAGGATATGTGTTTGTTGTTTTAGAGACCTCTTGTCCTTCTGCTGCTCATTATAGATATCCTGGTGCCTATTATCTTTAGTACATTCCTTCAACAATCAGTCATCACTGGTACTGCTGGGTCAATGAGATGGGAAAATTCATCCAAGCAGGACTCTGAGGCCTCTACCCACAGGACACTCAATCAGTGGCTTCCCTCCTCCCGTCAATCCTTGGCGTAACAACATGTAACGCCATGGGTCTTCACAAGTCTTGAGATCAGGCCTGCCCTGGATTAACGAGGGTCAGCTCTCCAGTAATCTTCAAAATAAGGCTTTTCTTTCTTCAGGGCTGTGAATGTCCTTCTCCTGCATTCCAGCCCCACTGAGATGTGTGTTGCTTGCAACCTCCATGCTGTGGGACCCGCCGGCAGCCAAACACTTTGCAAGAAATCTGTTAGCCATGGGAAATGGCAGGGTGAAGGAAAGCTTAGCAAGACTATAGACAGGCCAACTGTTTCAGTTGGACCAAACATGTACCGTTGGAGGAGAGAGGGAATTATAAGTCCCATTCTTCTTGCTTGGGTACTGTGGTATTGCAGCTCTTGTTAGTGAGCACTCTGCCCTGCATGCCTTGCTGTGTCTCTGCTCCTGGCTAACCTTCTGCTCGGTGTGCTCCAAAGGGCTTCTTTCTCCCTGAAATACAATTTCGCAAAGACTAGAAATGGCAACAGTAAAGTTGATTTGACTTGTGTCAGCTAACCAGTTACCATCTCTCCAGCTGCCTAAAAGCTTTCGGTGTACAGGTGCCTATTATGATTTCTTTGAGGTGGTTGTCTTCTTAATGAAAGAAAAAGAATCTGTAGTCTCTGGAATATGCAGCTTTGTGATGGGGAGAAAGACTGTAAAGAACTACAAAGCCAGTATCTGTTTTCCACTTTTTTCGTATTCCAAAAAGTTAGAATTTTAGTTCAATGCTCATCCTTTGAAAATGTTTTGTAGGTCCTGCGAGTCAGGGCTGAGATAACATGCATGGTTATATCATATGCTGCATATCTAAGTAAATAAAGCAGTTGTTTTCAATGTATGTTTAGCTTTCAACTCCACGTTGTTTTTTTTTTTTGTTGTTTTTTGGTTTTTTTTTTTTTTTTTTTTTTGAAGGGCTTGTTTGCCTGGAAGCTCATTTATACTTTCTTCAACAACACCAGATAGCTTAATAAAAGTTGTTTCTTCTTGTTTTACATCTGGCCTTGCCTTGAGGCTATGAGAACTTGTAGTTAGAATTCTGCACACAATTCATAGACTAGTACCTAAGAAACCACAAAATGTGATATCCGTAGATTTTGGTGTGATAACATCTCAGCTATATTCAGCTCTGCCTTAGAAAACAGATCTTTTAGTCTATGGTGATGAAAGAAACAAGATATCAAGATTACACTCTGAAATTAAATTTACAGTGAAGAATGTGGCCACATATGACAAAACAAGATAATATCCTTTATTGGGACCCGTGACTTGTAGCACCAAAATATTTGAAAGAGGATCTTTTTTCTAAGTATGCAATCAAATTAGGCTAAAAGAATAAAAGAAAAGTAGCTGAAATGAGTTATACTGGAGAACAGATCATTGTATCTATCTACAACAACTTTTATGTGTTATTTTGTTTTCTGTAATGAAAAATACATTCCCTTTAACCAATCCCATAATATACTATCTATGTGCTTTTGAAGTCTTGCCACACGAGTGCACTGTTGAATAAAACACATGTTCTATTCCTACTTTAAGTTAGAGATAGTACTCCATTTCGATGTAACCAGGATATAACTGCTGGAGGAAGAGCAAACAAACTTTAGAAAATACGTAACAGTGATAAAATAACAGGAGCTATGACCCACATATCAGAAAAAATATTATTCAGAATAAATAGAGCTGATAAATTTAGCACTTCAAAGAGGCTTATTCTAATTTCTGTCCATACATCTGAATTTGATATACAATTTTTGTAAAATGTCATGATATAGAGTTACATCTTTTTTAACCATAAAAAATAATTGCAAATGTGGATCTGCATGATCTTCTCTATGACAGAATGTTACACTAAATGAGCCCGCCTCCCTTCATGTTATCGCAAAGATGGCAAGAAATTTTGTAGTTGTAGTGTTATCCACAGTGTCTGAGGTGGTTAGAGAAAAGTGCAAATGTCAAGTGGATAAAGATACACCATGAGGGAGAAATGTGAGATGTGGTTGGGGAAGAATAATCTTCCATATACAGTTCACAAAGGACAGGATGATCTTCTAAAGGAATAGAGACAACTATCAGACATGACCAGTATCCTCTACCTCTGATATGATTTTTGGGTGAGGGAACCTTAGCAGGTCATGGAGGTCAAATTCAGGGTCTAAAGCTAAGAAAGTATTTTAGGCTGACCATGAAAACATCCACAATTTCTACAGACACCCATTGACAATGTAAATATTTAGTCTCTTCCTGAAACTTGATTTGGGTATTATTGTAAAGTTTTTATAGTGTGCCCTAACCTGATACTTTGCCTTTACATTTGCTCTCAAACTGAAATCAGTGTTATTAGATCATAAAGGAACAGCTAGTGGCTACAAATATTATATAGAGTAAGATGAACTACTGGGCAAAAACCCAAAAGTTTTAACTCCCTGAGTTACTGCTGCCAATGTCTATATTTAACAATAGATTATGTGTGCATTCTCAGAGATTTATACATAATTCTCAGAAAAAGTATAAAATATTTTACAAAAACTACTCTAAACCTCTTAAATCCAAAGGCCTTCTAGCTCAAATTGTTGTCTGTCCTAACCTTTTCAAGAGGACTGCAGCATTTTTGTAAAGGAAGATAGCACTGTTCCACCACCCTCAAAGAATCACTTAGGCTAGCAGAATTATAATATGCATATTAGGACACTGGAAGGTTGAGTCCTAACAGGTCAGAAGCTGCCTGTTTCAGGGTGTGGGATGAAGAAAGAGGGATGATCTCTGCAGCAGCAGTACAGAAACAGTGTTTAGGAAGAAGAGTGAAATTGTCTGTTTCTTTCTGTGAAGCCTTGGACTTTCTGAACCTTGAAATAACATTATCTGTTTGTTTCTGGAGCAGTAAGGGGGGATCAAAAAGTATCTTCCACCTTCAACTTTAGGTTATGCTCCACATATCAGAAAAAAATCTGTTCTTCATATAACACACATCCACTCTGTATCATTTTCTTCTTTTCCTGGCAGTGTCATAAATTGTGACTGATTAGCTTACTATTACCTTCATTCTGCTTCTTTTAGTTCATACATTAAACCCAGAGGTCCAAAATTATGTTTTCTGCTACTGATGACCCCCACAGTGACATACAAGACGGCCCACATTAAGGGTCCTTGGAGCTCTTCTGTGAGATGACTGAATTGGCACTGCCAGCAGAAACAGTTAAACTGTGTGCAAATAACCACATGCTCCTTTTGCTTACATAAACTAACAGTAAATAAAACCAACACCAAACTCCACAAAACACTGTCAAAGTTCTTTTCTTTTGAGGATGGGCCACCTGAAGTTTCCTTTTTATCAGCTGCACAAAAATTCGTGGGGAACAGGGTCTCTGGAATGTGAAGAAAATAATCTTTTAAATGTTCCAGATAAGTTATTCTGCTGGATATATGAAACTGATCTTTGAAACTCTGAAGCACAAGCCTGCTACCTGGTACCTGCACTTGATACAGACTGGCTGTAAATTTTGGTAATATCTGGACAAAATAAAAGTGACATGTCATGAACCCTCCAATTAATAGAGAGACAAAAACACCAGTTAGGAGGCAGATCATGCATCATGCTTCTGCACATAGACTATCTGTATTTAGAAAACCAAGGGGTTTGGGCCCTGGAAAGAAGAGCTGGCTCCAAAAAGAAGGGTCCCTGAATAGAAGTAGTCTCAGAAAGTGGAAAGGCACCCAGGAAGATAAAGGTGAAATCCTGGTTGGAGGAAAGATCCTGGAAGTGGAGAAGATCCTGGAGATCGGAGAGCTGTGTCGAGATGAATGCTGTGGGATACCCAGGGACCTTGGCCAGTAATGCCAGAGCCTGGAGGCTGC
>VYZW01046003.1:3706-19892 GCA_013401315.1 Balaeniceps rex
ATGTTCTTTTCCTAAGTTGGGTTGACAGTAATGCCTGCCAGAAACGTGCCAATTTATTGCAGACAGCAAGAGAAAGTTTAACATAAAAGATTTCTATATGTATTTATAATCTCTGGGTTTTCCTTCATCTGCTGTGTTTTCCCAACAGATTTATGTGAACACCGTTAGAATTAATTTCAAACCTACCCACAAACACTTGAATGCATTAATCAGCTGATTAATTATAGTAACATGAGAGTCAAGGCTTTGCCAAAGAGTATTTTCTGGAAGGTGAAATTTTCTGAAGTCCTGTCAAGAGAAAAGCTATGGAAGACCCTGGATGCTGCAATGGCAGTACTCCAGTGATTATGAAGTTTGAAGTGCAGAGTGGCAATGAACAGGACCCTATAGAACCATAAGCAATTTCTGAAGCAAGAACAAGAGCCTATGCCCCTTTGCGTGACTCCAGGGTTATTCTTCCAAGCTACACCTATTTGAGACAACGTTCATTGAATTGGATTCCTAATTCCAACACAAAGGATCCATACAGCCAACATGGGACATGGCATGTAGGACTGATCTCAAGACCCAGATGTCGTGACCCACTCAGCCAATGGGGGGGAGGATGAATCCATGTTCAAGTTTTTTCTTCTTTTCTTTCTTCTTTTTTCCCCCAGAGTCTTGGGATGGCTTGTGGTTTTTAACCCTTACTTAGACACACCTTCCCCGCTTCCTATGCTAAACAGTACGCATGCTCAGTCTGGTCCTTTTTTGAGTCGGTGGGTGTATTGAGTCAGTGGTCAGTGAGTTGGTGGTCACGATCTCCCCCTGCCCGAATTACCTTTTGGCTAAGAGTTCACGGCTCATGTTGCAGACTGCCCTCTCAGTCCCTTTATCTGCAGAGTGTTTGAGACATGTCTTGGAAGGGTGCCGGGTGCCTTCACTCCCTGCTCCCTTATCAAGTCTTGTCCTGTTATCTGCATTCCTCGGGCTTTGTGTCAGGGGTTACTTGTAACCTTGGTGTGAGATCTTCCATCTGGTCTCCTACTACAGGTCATTTTCAGATAATTTTGAACTAAAAAGCATCTAACTTGAGAAGGAATTTTCCCTGCACTAGCCATTTCTCATGTTCTCACCACCCACACCCTATCTCAACAGCAACAGTGTCCACGACAAACAGCCACAAGTATCACGTTTTTTTTCCTGCAAACAAAAGTATGAGGATCTGGATTAATTTCAGTCCTTCTACATATTTGGAGAACCCCTTGTTCTTGCCTCATTCTGGAGTTTTCCTCCTTCTTAGAACTTTCTTCTGCTTTTTTTCCCCCCATTTTAATATGTTAGCTAATGACAATTCATTCCACACTACTCCCACTTTCTTTGCTGCTGTCTTTATACTTGCTTGTAACCACTTTGACCTCGGCCACAGTCATTTCTTCCTTCCTAGAGTTAAGGTCATCTCCTTCCTTTGACATGAGAGTGGACCCATCCATAAAATCAGCTGGCCTTGGGGCTTGTTTAGACTTTAAAATAGCTAAAAACTGAGTAGGCTGTTTTGTTCATGATTTTTCTTGGCACTGAAGTCCACCTCACATACATTGGCAATGACTTTTTACCGCAGCTATGCTTTCCCCATGGACTTCAGTGAACCTGCTCATGTAGGGAAGTTCAGCACATGTGGAAGTGTTGTAATAATCAAATATAAGTATATAATTCACATAAAGATGCTGCTATAGAAATCCACTGTAGAGCCCTACCCTATCTCCATAGGAACTTATACAATGCACCTTTGTCTTATAAGCAGGATGTGATTGTTAGAAAGCAGAAGCATAACTGATATATGGTTAACCTGGTCAAGAAACCATGAAGAACTACTTAGATCTGCCAAAAGGGGAAGAAACTGGGCGAAGGGTAATTCCGGCAGGGGGAGATCGCGACCACCAACTTGTGAACCACCTACCCCAATTATACCACCGACTCAAATAAAGAGGCCAAGAAACAACAACTGGGCATGCGCACTAATTTACATGCTAGGCGAAGAAACTTAGCCAATCACCTAATAGGAAGATATTGCATATGTATTAGAAAGTTGAATATGTAAACACTTTCTGTATAAATAAACCTAGATCTGTGTAAACTGGGATGCACATTAGGCAGAATGATCCCCCATGCATCCGGCACCGTAATAAAGAGAATGCCTGCTTCTTAATGCTACATTGGTGTTAAGAGGTTTATTCCCAATTTCGGTGACAGAAGCACTCAGAAGAGCAGGAGGGACTCAGTATTATGAACTCAGCTCTGAGGTCTCTCGTCCTTTCCTTACACTTTGTTCCCTGAGTAGCATCTTCCCAATGATCACACCATTCGCTTCCTCCTTTGCAAATTTCTGAATACATCAGGGAGGGCTGCAGTAAGTTGTCTAAATTTCAGTGCCTACATAAGGGATGTACATGTATGGGTGTTTGAGCTCCCACTGCAGTCATCGTGGTTTGGGCAGAGATTCAGCTGACCAGCTGCAGCAAGGCAACAGTGAGTTTGCTGTAACCCATTAGTTGTGGGAAGAAGTTCAGTCTGTTGCCTTTTCAGTAAACAAGAGCTGTTTTCTTGGCCAGGCAGCTACCTCCAAACCATCGTGCTTCACCTTGGAATCCGCCACTTTCCCAACTGCCCACTAGTCACAGAGGGCTAGCATAGAGTGGGATGGATTTAAATTCATGCCATTAAGACCTTATCTTAGGACCGTAGCTGGAAGAATGACTTCCAGTCATTCAGCCTGTGATAGATTTAAGCTACGATCAAGATGCAGAACTGAGGACTTACTGACACTGACCTTTAAGTGATGTCCTCACCCCACCCTCCGGACCAGATTCGCTCTCCCTCCAAACAGCAAAGCTGAGAGAGCAGAAGACCCTCTCTGGAGCACACAGGACCCAAACATGCCTGGTGACCTAGTAAGTCTTTGAATGGCTAATATGCTCCTGAGTAACTGGAGAGGATAACTAGAGGATAGGAAAGAAACAGAAGAGAAACACACCCTGGAGCATTCCACAGTGTAGACAAACTAAATGCCAGTCCTTGCAAGAAGCCTTCCCTACGTCAACACTGTTTTTAAAACTACTGTCAACCTAGATGCTTTCCCAACCATCCTATATAGTTCAAAAGGGGCGCTGATGATCTTTGTTTTCCCTTACTGTCTTGTAACTCCAGTCTTGCCCAAACTGCAAGGTTTGAAGCTCGACCTGCTCCACCATGGCTAGTACTTCTCACTGCAGAGAAGCGGCCATGGCTGATTGAGCTAAGCTGGGCTCCCCCCACACCCTGAACTGGTGCAATGTCCAGGCATCATTTCCACCCAAACAGCCTCAACTCTAGCTCCCAAAAAAAACCCAAGCGCATCGCCCATACTAACCATGGGAGTCACAACTCCAGAAAAGCCTTTTGACATGGTGCTGAAGGGTTTCCTCACAAACCCCCAAGTATCAGCCTTAGATGACTGAATCTCCTCCCACAGCCTATGCTTTCCTCATCCCAACCTTTCTCTCCTTTCCTGACCAATCCTGGCCAACGAGGAGCTCCTTGTGTAGGGGAGGGATAAGGAACAAACCTCACTTTGGGGCCCACTGGCACATCTGTTGTCATGAGCACCTATAATGGCTGCAAGGTGTCAGGTGGGCATCTTGTTCCAAATGACCTTGCTATGAGAGACTTTCTGCATCCTCTTGCTGTTGAAAGTCAGTGTAGGATGCATAAGAAATACAGGACTGAAAGGAACAACTTGGGACATTGATGCCCACCCCTTGAATATCAGAGAGCTGTTTAAAAAATGCAGTGTAGTTTCTCATTCTTCAAAAAGGATTATGGTGGATCACCTTGGGTGGATGCCAGGTGCCCACCAAAGCTGCTCTACCATTCCCCTTCCTCAGCTGGACAGGGGAGAGAAAATATAATGAAAGGCTCATGGGTCGAGATAAGGACAGGGAGAGATCACTCAGCAATTAATGTCACAGGAAAAACAGACTCAGCTCAGGGAAATTAATTTAATTTATTGCCAATCAAATCAGAGTAGGATAATGAGAAAATAAAACCTAACTCTTAAAACACCTTCCCCCTACGCCTCCCTTCTTCCCGGGCTAAACTTTAATCCCAAGTTCTCTACTTCCTCCCCCTGAGCAGCGCAGGGGGACGGGGAATGGGGGTTGCGGTCAGTTCATGACACATTCTTTCTGCTGCTCCTTCCTCCTCAAGAGGAGGACTCCTCACACTCTTCCCCTGCTCCAGCATGGGGTCCCTCTCACAGGAGACAGTCCTCCACCAACTCCTCCAACGTGAGTCCTTGCCACGGGCTACAGTTCTTCACGAACTGCTCCAGCATGGGTCCTTTCCACAGGGTGCAGTCCTTCAGGAACAGACTGCTCCAGCATGGGTCCCCCACAGGGTCACAAGTCCTGCCAGAAGACCTGCTCCAGCGTGGGCTCCTCTCTCTCCACAGGTCCACAGGTCCTGCCAGGAGCCTGTTCCAGCGCGAGCTTCCCATGGGGTCACAGCCTCCTTCGGGCACATCCACCTGCTCCGGCGTGGGGTCCTCCATAGGCTGCAGGGTGGATATCTGCTCCACCGTGGACCTCCATGGGCTGCAGGGCGACAACCTGCCTCACCATGGTCTTCACCATGGGCTGCAGGGGAATCTCTGCTCCGGCGCCTGGAGCACCTCCTCCCCCTCCTTCTTCACTGACCTTGGTGTCTGCAGAGTTGTTTCTCTCACATATTCTCACTCCTCTCTCCGGTTGCAATTGCCCAGTTGTGCAGCATCTTTTTTCCCTTCTCAAATATGTTATCACAGAGGCTCTACCACCGTCGCTGATTGGCTCGGCCTTGGCCAGCGGCAGGTTCGTCTTGGAGATGGCTGGCATTGGCTCTATCGGACATAGGGAAGGCTTCTAGCAGCTTCTCACAGAAGCCACCCAGGTAGCCCCCCCGCAACAAAACCTTGCCACGCAAACCCAATACATCTATGTTCCATTATTTCCAAATCTGTGCTTTTATCTGTCTTACAACCTTGAATCTTGGCAAGCGACAAAGCACGCCTCATCTAGGACATGGCAAATCTCAAAAGCAGAGCTATGCCAATTGCCCAGTTCCAAATTAAGCTACTGGTACCCAAAGTGTACATCTGCCCATGTAACTGCTTAGGCTAGTTTGACAGCTAATATTTGCAGGGTTTGGGTGAAGAAAAAAATGTCTTCTAAGGACCATTAATATCTGGACAAGTTCCCCAAAATGAAACAAAGTACTCGAAAACACATGTGATCCCTAAAGACCTTTGCAATGATGGCGTAATCAGAACAGAATAAATGCCTTGTGTCACTAAATGTAAGTTATAATTTCTCTTAGAAAAAGCAAGGTTTCATTAGCTTTGGGGGTGAGTCTCGTACAGAAGGGCAAACAGCTCAGAGGTCTGAGTGTTTCTTTGGATGTCATCTGCTGAACAGGTTGTGTCTGCCCAGAAAGGCATGGACATGAATTTTTTCCTACAGTCAGATTTCTGTTTTGGCCATAGGAGAAAAAGTGGCATAAAACACAAAGGGGTCAGGCAAAAGCAGTGTCCCAAATGGGTTCGTGGAGCATATTTGGGAAGAGCATATTTACACTACTCCAGAAAAAATGCTGAGAAGAAATTTTGTTTGTAAACCAAATAAAGAAAAGCACGTTATCCTGGCCATCCCACCTGCAACACAGCTTTGCAACAAGGGTTGACCAGAAGGGAAAGTGTGGTGACAATCCAGAAAATTATGATCTCTGGATGCTTGCCAGAGTCAAAAGTAGTGTCTGGTGACCAGCTGTAGCTGGGAAATCTCTCTAGCATGTGGCAAAGTAGTGGGTAGCACATCTATATCTTGAGACTCACAAAAATGTTCATGACATGTGGCAACCATACCAGCGAGGCACGAAATTTAAATAGACCAAAGTATATATTGCTTCATTAATCAATATCTGGAATGGTGGAAAGTTTTTGAATGAATGATTTCTTGGAAGCTGACTTCAGTCTGCAGCTCATCTTACAAGTGTCCTACAATTTTGATCAGGTTTGTCAATTTTTGGTTCATGTTTCTAGTCTTCTGTTTGTTAATGAAACAAGAAAGGGCCTCCCTGGAGCCTCTTACAAGCATTTGAAGGAAAAAGACACAAAGGAAGAACGAAGGTAGGAGAAGCAAAAGGATTCACATGTGAAAAAAGAAAATTTAGGAGCATACTAGGATGAAGTGAAACAGCTCTAGAGTCAGACCTAAACTGAAAGACAAACTCACTGCTTGATAGATATAATGGTAATGAAAAGCACTGGAAACCAGTGAGTTTAATGTGCTTACAGCTAGATGCCTGTGTTTGCTATGAGTGGAGCCTCAGGGTTCCTGTAAGGTACCTGGGAAGCCTAACACAGGCAGCTGAGGCATTTGTTGGTACTGCAGAAGGTATTGCTAAAGAGGGTGTTAATCAGACTAGTCACGGTTTACAGCCCTGCAAATAAACATAAATTGCCATCACTTTCAGTTTATGTTCACATGACAGTTCCTACAAATTACAGCAACTCAGGAGGACATACACATCTGTTTGGATGGCTTTGTTATGGGGGAGCAGCCTTCAGGAGATATGCAAGGTAGTTACCACTCCAGCCATCCCACCCCAGTGCAGAGCCAGAGCCCTTGGAAAGAAACACTCTGAGATAGAGACTGTTTCCTCTGAGTCTACAAGGACACTGCACCAAGGGTACAGGGGTCTAGAAGAGAATACCAGGGAAAGCAATCCTAATTAGGATGCAAGACAGCAATCTGTTGCAACCAAGCATAAATTAAGCAAAACCATTGTTCTCACTCCCCTCACACTTGTATCAATATCTTTTATACTGTTGTAAAGCCAAAGCTGTAGATTTAAGACATATAATAAATAATAAATAAAGATTTTTCAAAGAAACAAAATTAGTTTATTTACATTCCTTGCAATATGCTAAATTATTGAAGTGAAAGGCTTTTAAAAGGTAATTCACATTTCCTTAACCATCTTGTCTGTTTGGGGTTTTTTTGTGCTGTTTATTCTTGGCTAATGAAAAGAGACTAGTCAGTACCACTGTTCTCTGCAGCCTTTTTCAAATTAAATTTATTCTTTGGTTTTCAGTGCTGCAGATAGGATTGCAAACACAGCAGTGAAAGCTTACCATTTTATTTAAAGTTCTCCCAGTAAATAATGGGCCATGGTTATGACTAATAGAGTCATGTGAACACCTAAAGAAGGAAGGATAGCAGACTGAGCAAACGCTGAAATGAAACTCAAATCCATTCTCACATCTGTGACAGATTCTGGGCAAGTCAGTTAATACTGTTGTACTTCTATTTTCTTATTCATAAAAAGGAATAATAATTCTTCACTTCATCAAGGGACCAAGTAGGAGGCATCAAGGACTATAAGGTGTTTAGAAACACATCAGTGATATCTCAGTACATGAAAATTGCTAAGTCTTTCTCATGTAACAAAAGCATAGGATATCCCAAAGTCCTGGTAAAAACATTTTTTTTAAAGATGGGAATACTCACCTTTCTGGGGGGGTACAAATGAATAAGCTTTTTTCTGCTCACTTTCCAATTCTTGTATTAGTTCATGATACTATTATTGAAACAGAAGAATGTCTTCTTAAGGAAAAAGGTGCCATACACTGCAGGATTCAGGTTTAATATCAATAGTAGCATGACATCCTTTCCTGCTAGCATTTTGCCTCCAAGCACTACAGCTATGAATCAGTGTGCTGGTAGGAAGACTTTTACATAGCATTCGGGAACAGTCTTGGAGGATACGTGAAATTACAATTCTTCCCTCTCTTTGCTGGTTTGGTTACTAAAGTAAAAATAACTTCAAATTAACAATGGCTAACAATTTGGAACTAAGAGTACAGCTTGACATTAAAGCTTTCATAGCATGAGAACTCCCTTTTGAGTTAAAAAGCTACTGTTTAAGAATGATGCAATATTTAGGGGTAAAAGAAAGACATGCTGCTGCCTAATGGAAAATCATTTTGCAAGAACTGCTTACATGATTTACTCTTCCCTTAATGTCCCTCATCTCTTTCCCATAAAATTTCTTCCACAGGAGTTCTTTCAAAAGTTGTTGTTCCCTTTACAAAATACAATGTATTGGGGAGTGTTTCCCCTCTCTCCCATCTTTTACTTGTCTCCAGGTTCTAGACTATGTGTGGGACTAATATCTATTTTTCTCATCCTCTATGAATTCAGAGTCTGTTTGTACAGAGCTACTGAGCATGTTTCTTCATCCCCAGTTTCTGCTTTAGAAATATCCTGCTATGTTGTGGCTTCCTCCTATAGCTTTAATGTGCTGGGAAAGAGGCATGGCAAGGGACAAATCTCTCATGATTTCTCAGGGACACTCATCCTGCCAGCAATAAGCACACCAACCATCCTGGAATAAGAAAGTTTAGTGTAACACTGATGGATGAAGCAGAAGAAAATGGGGTTTGGCCCTCCTGCAGACCCAAACAGAAGGACAAAAACACTCTAACTGAAGACTGGTCCTAAAACAGAGATGCATCCATCAGCCGCATGATTTCACTCAACACTTTGGACAAGGACCAGCCCTACCTCATTCTCTAGGACCTGCCATGCACACCGCAGAGACCATACAGATTATCAGCCATATGTAATTGAATGTCTAAGAGCATGTACTGGTTGAGTGTGAAGAGAAATGGGCACTTTGAGTTAAGGACACCTCAGTTCAGACCTGTTCCATACAAATCTCCCTGCAAACAGAGTTGGTTATGCCACGCCATCAGTGCAGTTTCATGAGACATTGGCTTCAATACAAAATCCACCTCTAGAAGCTCCTGTTTGCCCCCATCCTCAGACTGGGAGCTGATTTGGCAAAAAAAAGTGTGCTTGTTTGCATGTTTATTGGATCGGTTCTCTTATCTGACTCTGCCACTGGCATAAAAGTAATGTCAGCACAATACAATGACAACAAGCTGGTGGGCATCTGGTTATGTCCACTTGAAGGCATTGCCACACAAACCAGAGCCACAGGCTTTTTTGCTTTTTTTTTTTCTTCTTTCTTTTTTCTTTTTTTATTTTTCTTTATACATCTTTTCAGCAACTGAGTTCAAAACATGGTCTCATGAAGACTTGTGTTGGCACAACCCATGGGACAATGAACTGTGATGGTAGGGTCCAGCAGAGGTTAACTTCTTAAACCAGTTTTATGGCTAAAAACAGTGTCTCATGGAAGCATGCCTTCACACATGGCGATAATACTAGCAAAAAAGTGTCCCATTGGGCCAGAGAGTGGATGCTACTGAAATGAGGGAAGATGAGAACACCTACTATTGAATATTCAGCTTGACCGTTTACTGAGAACCCTATTTTATGAAGTATATTTGCAACAAGGCAGCTTTAATTTGTCTTCAAAGACATGATCCAAATCTCTGGAGGGAACTCTCATGTATATTCAAGACAACTACCCAAACTCACTCGCAGAATTTAGAAGTCTCCTACTGAGAAATGTGCCAGCAGATGCTTCCTGATATTTAATGCTAAACACCCTATAATGAGGCTATAAACAGCCTTTCACTCCAAAACATATGAAGGAATAGCACAAGACCCCAGGGAGGGACAGCTCTGTAGAAATGCGGTTGTTGTTCCTGATTAGGATTCAGACAGGCCTCTCTGGCACTGTTAGTTCTGGTTTGATTTGTTCTAAGGCATGTCAGATGTTTGTTCCACAGTCTCCCTGATGCTTGCACCATGACTGAAAATAAAAATAAGATGTGTAAGTAAAGAAAGAGCGTCACAATCTGAGTCAAAAAGAAACACATGGTTATGTAATCATTACAGCCCACTGCCATCATGAGAGCTCCTGACCAAAGTTTCCATTTTAACTTTTGCAGTAGTGCAGTTGTCACCTTCCAATGTTTTGGAAGGTATTTTCAGGAAGATTTATGCGCCTACTTCCCTTTGGCTGCTGTGAAAAATCTGTTTCCCAGCAGTTTGTTAGATTACCAGTGACATAACCTTCAAAGTGACAATTTCTGAGGCTTCTGAAGAGATGGAGAAGTTTCAATCATGGCTGAATACCCAAAGAGAAACCTTTCAGCTCTCTGAATTATCTTATTAGCAGTTAAACGTAGAGAATATTGCAAGAAAAGAACATTAAAAGGCAAGAGAAACTTCCTTATAAAATATCAGCTAAAGAACAGTAACAGAATAAAATCTGGTCCCAATGAAGGTGAAACTCATCCTCAGATAGGCTTGAACGGCATGTTCAGAGCTCATATTGTTAGAGGTATGACAAGGCTTGTGCAAGCTTTCTGCTCATGTTCAGCTCACTTTTTCTGTGATTGAAGTTACATCATTAACGTGATCCATAGTTAACATCATTAACGTTACAGGATTTTGAACTTACAACAGGATAATAAATTAGAATTTGACCCCATGCATCTTCTTCATCAACGACATAGACAGTGGGATTGAGTGCACCCTCAGCAAGTTTGCAGATGACACCAAGCTGAGTGGTGCAGTCCAGGGATGCCATCCAGAGGGACCTTGACAGGCTTCAGGGGTGAGCCCATGCAAACCTCATGAAGTTCAACAAGGCCAAGTGCAAGGTTGGAGCAATCCGCATTAATCAATACAGACTGGGATTGAGAGCAGCCCTGCAGAGAAGGACTTGGAGGTACTGGTGGAAGAAAAGCTGGACATGAGCCAACAGTGTGCACTTGCAGCCCAGAAGGCCAACTGTATCCTGGGCTGCATCAAAAGAAGCGTGGCCAGCAGGTCGAAGGAGGTGATTCTGCCCCTCTACTCTGCTCTGGTGAGACCCCACCTGGAGTACTGCGTCCAGCTCTGGAGCCCTCAGCACAAGAAGGACATGGAGCTGTTGGAGCGGGTCCAGAAGAGGGCCACGAAAATGATCAGAGGGCTGGAGCACCTGTCCTACAAGGACAGGCTGAGAGAGTTGGGGCTGTTCAGCCTGGAGAAGAGAAGGCTGCGGGAAGACCTTATTGCGGCCTTTCAGTACTTAAAGGGGGCCTATAGGAAAGATGGGGACAGTCTTTTTAGCAAGGCCTGTTGTGACAGGACAAGGGGTAATGGTTTTAAACTAAAGGAGGGTAGATTTAGGCTAGATATAAGGAAGAAATTTTTTACAATGAGGGTGGTGAAGCACTGGAACAGGTTGCCCAGAGAGGTAGTGGAGGCCCCATCCCTGGAAACATTCAAGGTCAGGTTGGACGGGGCTCTGAGCAACCTGATCTGGTTGAAGATGTCCCTGCTCCCTGCAGGGGGGTTGGACTAGATGACCTCTAAAGGTCGCTTCCAACCCAAAGCATTCTATGATTCTATGATTCTAATAAATGCTTCTAATCTCTTAGAGAAAAAGGTTTGATTTCAGGTAGCAAGAAAACGTTAAACTAGAGAGCTTTAAACTAGGAACACTGGGGGCAGGAGACTGTGACCCACAGTTAAGTGAGGGAATGGTGGACAAGGATGGAAGGCAAAGGTTGCAGGGTGACAGAAACAGAGACTTCAGAAAAGACAAAAGAGGGCAAAAGAAGGCCCGCCTGAAGTGTATGTGTTAGGGGGATGCCAAATTTGGTAGTCCAATAGAGGCAAGGCTGCCGCAGCTCCATGTCCCCAGGTCCAACTAGTAGGGAGGCTGAGCATGTATTCCCAGTAGACACACACACACACTCTCTCTCACACATATACACACGGCCAGCCACACAAATCAACACAGACAGAAACACTCAGCACTCACAAAAATAACACCAACAACCTCATCCTGTTCCCCTCTCTGGCTGATCAAGATGAAAATCCATTAGTGGGAAACACATATATACATGTGTACAATGTGGATCACTCCAGTAGCTGGGCTCAGACACTCAGTCTGCTCAGTAGCTGGTCCTCGGATTCCCTGGTCTCCCCAGTTGCTGGCATCTGGACATAGGAGTCCCTGAGGCCTGCAGTCCTACTCCAGTTGCTGTTATAGACCCCCTTACATGCACCAATGTGCATACACACACACACTGACACATGCACACTGTGGATCCCTCCAGTAACTGGGCTTAGACACGTAGTCCATCCAGTAGCTGGTCCTGGATCCCTGGATCTTCCCAGGTGCCTCACTCCTGGAGACACACACACACACAAAAGTAGGTCTCCCAATCGACCCCCCAGACCTTACAGTCTCTCCAGCAGTTGGCCTAAATCCCCCTGTTCCGTCTGATTGCCATCTCATCATACACATATGTACAAATGAGCCTCAGTTGACCCCCAGACCTTACAGTCTCTCCAGAAGTTGGTTGGGACCCTCTGGTCCCTCCAGTAGCCAACTCCTCCAGTGGTCTCATCCCTAGAGACACAGACACACATCTGGCTCCCAAGCCACTTAACCTACTTGCTGGCTAGTCTGGCTTGATATTTGCTAGTGGTCACACACTGACTTACATGCCCTTACTTGTTCCAGTTCCTGGCACCAAAGACACATGGGCCCCAATGACCTGTGATCTGTCTCCAGTTGCTGGCACTGGATTTCTACTCACTCTAGTCTCTCCAGTTGCTGGCACCCCAGACACACTGGCCCTATGACCTGTGGTCCCACTCAAATTACTGAATCTGGTAGTTCGATAGAGGCAAGGCTGCTGTAGCTCCATGCCCTCAGGTCCAGCCAGTAGCAAGGCTGAGCATGTATTCCCAATAGGATACAGTAGCTGGCCACACAGGTCAGCACAGACAGAAACACTCAGCACTTGCATAGAAACAAGCAGCACCAACAGCCTCATACAGCTGATCAGGATGAAAGCCTGTTAGTGTGAAATATATACATATATGCACATATATACAATATGGATGCCCCAGTAGGTGAGCTTAGATACTCAGTCTATCCAGTAGCTGGCCTCTGTATCCCAGGTCTCCCCAGTTGCTGGCACTTGCATATACAAGCCCCAAGGGCCCACAGTCCCACTTAAGCTGCTGGAACAGACCCCTTCACTCCCCACCCCCCACAGGCACACTATGGATTCCCCAGCAACTGGATTCAGACCATCTGCCCAGTATCTGGCCCTGGATCCCTGCTCTCTCCAGTTGCCTCCCACACACAAACACACATACACAAGCAGGTCTCTCAGATCACCCCCCAGACACTACATTCTTTCAGGCAATTGGCTGGGACCCCCAGTCCTTCCAGTAGCTAACTTCTCAAGTTGTCTCACTCCCAGAGACACACACACACACATGCACAGAGTGCTAGCCAGGACTTCCCAGGTCACCCAGTAGCCAACCCCCCTATGGTCTCGCCCTTAGAGATACACCCACCAGTAGGTCTCCTCCTCAGACCCTATGGTCTTTCTGCCAGCTGGCACCACAGACACATGGGCCGTCTGCTGGCACTTAGACTTCCATACACACATATGCACACAGAATAGAGTCCCTCACCCAGGAAAAGTTAGAAATGGTTTCTAATAAAAAGACAGGACAGACTGCGCTGATCAGGCACAGGGCATGGCCAGACAAGTGTACTGACCAGCACTGTTTACATGCAACCAGCCCTTATTCCCTTATTCCTCTATTTTCCCACATTTTTCCTCCCCAAACTAGATCCTCCCCTTTTCCCACATTTGGTTCCTCTCCCTAAACATCCCATAATGCTCTTACCCTGCATCCCATAATGTGTTCCATACCTCCTAGGCAGTAGCACCCCCTGAGCCTAAAGGCTCCAGAGAAATGCTCTTGTTGACTCATCTTGATGGGTGTCACCCCTGGCCCATGAGGCTGAGGGTCCCCTGGAAGGAGCAGGGGCAGGAGCTCCCATTTCTCTGACTGAGTTACTGGGGTTCCACCACCTGCCATTGTCTAAGCTCCTTCCTGTGTGTGGAGATGAGCCTTTTATGGGCTGATGGCTCTTCTGTGTTAGGCCTGGGGCAGGGTATAATTTCAGCTCCCCCACCTGCCATTGTGTCTCCGTGCTCCTTTGTGTGTGTGCAGACAACCTTTTTATCATATAACCTAATAATATGTACACAAATGCATGGACCCTGGGAAACAAGCAGGAGGAACTAGAGTGCCACATGTGGTCACAAAACTACATCATTGTAATAATGGATGTGGTGGGACAGCTCACATGACTGGAGTTCTGTGACACATGGATACAAACTATTCAGGAATGGCAGGCAGGGAAAATGGCGGGGGGGGGGTTGCCCTCTATGTGAAGGAGCAGCTTAGATGTTTGGAGCCCTTCTATGGAACAGTCAACAGACTGGTTGAGATCTTGTGGGTCAGGATCAGAGAGGCCAGTAAGGGACACATAGTGGTGGGAATTCATTACAGACTGCCTGATTAGGGTGAGGAAGTGGACAAAATCTTCTTTAAACAACTTAAGGAACTGTCTGAATAACAGACCCTAGTTCTCATGAGGAACTTTAACCTCCCTGACATATGCCAGAAGGGCAACATGGCAGGCCAAAGCTCAACTAGACTTGAGAACTGCAAGGACATCAAGGGCAGGAAGAAGAGCTTTTACTGCTATGTTAGGCTGAGCAAGGAAAATGTGGTCTCCCAAGCTTCTGTGCTTAGTGAAAGGGTTCAAGGAGTTGAATTACCAGCAGTGGAGTTAGGGATTACTTGAGAAAACTCAGCCCATACAAATTAATGGGACTAGATGGGCTGCATCTGAGGGTGATGAGAGAGCTGGCTGGTGTCCTTGCAAGGCTGCTCTATATTGTCTTTGCAAGGTCATGGAGATCAAGAGAGGTCCCCAACAACTGGAAAAAAGCAAATGTTGCACCTATCTTGAAGAAAGACCAAAAGGATGATCCAGGGAGTTACAGGCTGGTCAGCCTCACTTCAGTCCCTGGAAAAATCATGGAGTGAAACCACTTGAAAGTCATTTCTGGGCACATGAAGGAAAAGGCAGCAATTAGGAACAGTCAGCATGGATTTACCAATGGTAAACTATGTGCGTAAAAACTAGTTGAATGATTGGTCTCAGAGTGTAGTGCTTAATGGGTTACACTCTACCTGGAGACTGGTAATGAATTGTGTACTTCCAGGATCTATCCTGGGACGTGTCCTGATTAACATCTCTATCAGTGACCTGGAGGAGACAATGGAATGCACTCTCATCAAGTTTGCAGATGACACAAAATTGCAGGGGAGCACTTGATATGCTAGAGTGCAGGGCTTCAAGACATGCCTGGAGGAATAGGCAGAAACTGAACAAATGTATTGGGTCTGGCTGAGATGGAGTTAATCTTCCCCATAGTAGCCCTCATAGTTCTGTGCTTTGTATTGCTAGCTAGAAAGGTGTTGATAACACACCAGTGTTTTGGCTACTGCTGAGCAGTGCTCCCACAGCATCAAGGCTGTCTCTCCAACATTTCCCCCCCCTCACCAATAGGCTGGGGGTGGGCAAGATCTTGGGAGGGGACATAGCCAGGACAGCTGACCCAAACTGACCAAAGGGATATTCCATACCATATGATGTCGGCTCAGCAATAAAAGCTAAGAGAAAGGAGGAGGAAGGGGGGGCATTCGTTATTTATGTTTGTCTTCCGGAGCAACCGCTGTGCGTACCGAAGCCTTGCTTCCCAGGAAGTGGCTGGACATCGCCTGCTGAAGTAGAGAATAAAATCTTTGTCTTCTTTTTTTTTGCTTCTGCGTGTGGCCTTTGCTTTTGCTTTTTTTTTTTTAAATTAAACTGCCTTTATCTTGACCCACGAGGTTTTTGGTTTTTTTTTTTTTCCATCTCCTTTTCTCCCCCCCGTCCTGCTGAGGAGGGGAGTGATAGAGTGGCTTGGTGGCACCTGGCATCCAGCCAACGTCAAACCCACCACAACAAGTCACTGAACTGGGCAGAGAGGAACCTCATGAAATTCAACAAGGACAAATGCCAAGTCCTGCACGTGGGAAGGAATAACTCCTTGCCATGATACAGGCTGAGAACTGACTGGTTGGGGAGTAGCTCTGCTGAAAAGGCCTGGGGGTCTTGGTAGACAGCAAGCTGAACATGAGCAAGCAAGCGTGCCATGGTTGCAAATAAGGCTAATGGCATTCTGTGCTGGATTACAGAATCACAGAGAATCACAGAATAATTGATGGTGAAAGGCATAACTTGAGATCATCTAGTCTAACACCTCTGCTCAAGCAGGGCCACCTAGAGCCAG
>VYZW01046005.1:0-74115 GCA_013401315.1 Balaeniceps rex
AGAAAATTAACTCTAACCCAGCCGAAACCAGGACACCCCACTCTTCTGAGATGAAGATGTAGAGGCATTCCCACCCCGTCACCAGGAAATACCTGTTGTGCCTAAAGAACCCAGAAGCCAACGCTGAGAAAAGTCTCAGGAAAGGGTTCATCCTTCAAAAACTGCTAGCAGCCCCATGCAGGCTCGAATTCTGTAACTAGGCAGATTATTTTGGAAGTATAATTCATCCCACAGACTGAGCATTTGTCATTCTTTCTGTGAATTATGTCATATTCCTAACCAACTATTTGTTAGTCACACGCCTTCCAGTGTGCTTCTGTGAACAAGAGTTTTAGGCTCTGAATTACTGAGAAAAGAGAAGACCGTTTGTTCTGCATGTTTTAATTATGATTGTTGTTTTTGCCTCCCAACTGGACAGACTTTTTTTTTCTCTTCTCTCTTTGCTGGTTATGAATACTGAAAGATACCGGCCAGGTGGCCGGAGCTGTGCATCCTTCTCTGTTGCAGATATCTGTCCTGAAGATACTTAGCAAAGGAGATATTTGCAATAGTATGGACATTCAAGTGAATGCAGACCGACTCTCAAGCAAGTTGACTAATAAAAAAAAGAGAAGGGGGGTTAAATACCAGAACAATTCAGTGTGAGAATGCTGATTCAGTTGCGACAGTGATTGAGGAAATATGACTTTAAATCGTAAGTCCAAATCTGTCAGAAACTGGCCATGTAAGATATCTTACTATCAGCCCATGCCTTAAAAATTTTTTCTTCACCACTTTTATCTAGATTTAGGTTGCAAATGCTGAAAAGAAAAACCTTGGTGGAGAATAGACTACGTGTAGTATCCTGCAGAGCTGGAGTCCAGACCTCAAGTTCTACCTCCTGACGAGTTCTAATGGTATGTCACAAAACATCCCCATATATATCCTTCTTCATTGGAGAGAAGGTCTGCAGCGTTTTCACCGGTGGTATCAACCCTTTCTTCTCCTAGGATATTTGCTCCCCGCTGCTCTGCCATTGTGGCCAGGTGATGGCATCTTTTACTTTGCATGGCCCAAGCTGATCTGAAGTCATCATCAAGGAGCATTCATGGCTCCTTTGAGCCTCTGGAATAGATTAGCGGATGCCTTCGCTGCATGTCCCTAACCCCAACGCTGCTGAGGCCACTACACAATTAGCCGGCAATTGTGCCGCAGCAAACAGATTGCATTGAAGATAACCAGATGTGAGCAGATAAAGGGGCCGGCGGAATTCGGGCCATGTGTGTCTTATCTCTAAAAGCCTTCAATAGCTTCTCCAGCCCCGAGTTCAAACAGCAGTCACAGGCCTGCAGTGCCTCATGCCAGGATCTTTATTAGGCACCATTTCTGGTGATCTAAGGCCTCTCAACCTGCCAGGTGAATGAGAAAGGTCAGTTTAAAGGCGAAGGCAGAGTTGTGTACTGTCAGGTTCTTCTGATCACAGGACATCTGCTCCTGCTCATTCCTCTGAAGGTATAAAAGCACTCATGACGCAGGACCACCAGGGCCTGAGAGGAGGATCACAGCAGCCATCTTGGCCAATGGTTGCATGCTCATTTGGCCCTGGATGGATCAAATATGGGGTCTGGGAGTAGATATGGCAGTGCAAGATAGCACTGAGTAGGCCCAGACAGACCTCTCAAGCAGATTTTCATTCTTCCCTGCTGAGCGGTGACAACAACACTCCAGCCAGGCTCTCCCTGCTCTAGGTGGGTTGGGGCTAAACACGTTGTCCCTTCATCTGGGGCTGTGAGGGAGGGGAAACGTAGCTCATGAGAAATGACCCCATCACATCAGTTCCCCTATTTTTTTTTTATTATTCCTGACACCCTTCCCTAGGAAGTATCCATGCTCAAGACCACAAACACATCTTAAACTCCATACGCTAGAGACACAATTTCAGGGATATGGTGGTCTTTTCTCCAACCTCCCATACACGTAATATCACCAGTAGCACCAGAGACACAGCACAGTTCTGATTAACTAGCAAGACTTTCAGTGGAAGGGAATTTCATTGAAGACTAAAAGGAAGAGCTGTCCAACACATCAGAGAGTTTAGATGCATCAGGTAGAATCTGAAATCCCGTACAAATTTTGAAAACTGTCCTTCTATGTCTAGATATATCCAGTCAGAATGGATGTGTTGGTGCTTCTAACATCCTTCACAAGTGAACCATCAGCAGGGTAAGACACAAAAAGGGGGAAGGCTGCCTTACCTTGAAATTCTTGGTTTCTAAGAACCAGAAAAGACCAAATGAACCCTCCTGTGTACTCAGGGCATGGCTGCTCTAGAGCACATCTCACTGTCCTATACTGCATGTGGGTTCCCGTAGCTTTCACAGGTCTCTTTCGTCCCTTTCATCCCTCTCATGAGTGAAGGTTCAACAAGAAACTCTTTCAGTCATCTGAAGAAAACACCCACCAGTCTTAAAGGCGGCTATAGACTGCACCTAGAAGTTTATCTAGACACTTTCTCAGTCAGATCCAGCAGTTTGGGTGTCCTTAATATACTGTCTCTTTTCTTTTATCATCCTCTTTTGCAGCTGAACATAGCAATTCGATAAGCAACCTCCTTCCCACCCCTTTCATTCCCTCTCTGAAAGGCAAACTGATTATTATTATTTTTTTAAAAGAGTAATCTAAGCTTTACAGGACCTCTACTGTCAGGCTATTTCAGATATTCCATTGACAACTCCCAGCTAGATTTATCTCCAAGAATATTCAGTGCCTCCTGATAGCATTATCCTTCCGCTAATTGAAATTCTGTCCTAAGGAAGAAAACCGAAAGATTTCCAAAGGGGGTAAGAAATAACAAGGCAAAAAAATAAACCTAAGCAAGCCTCTGAGGCAATTCCCCTGGCTAGAAATCTGGAACAATGTTTTGTGCCTTTCTCTTACAATCAACTTCCCAAAGGGGCAGAATTATCAAATATTACATGGGGTAATCTTAGTAATTAAAGAATTTATACATATATATGAAAGACCACAATGATGATCACAGGGCACAATCCAGTTTGCAAAATATTTTTCTGCTGGGATTCACAAAGACACTTGCTGTTTTATTATGAGTGTGCTTTTTTAAAAGATTGGAGTGGTTTTAATCTATTTTTTCCAGATGTTTTGCCTCACAACATATCAGGTTTTACTGTATGGCTCTTATTTGTTTGCCCAATTAATTTCTTTCTTTGTTTCTCTCTTTCCTCTCTCTTTCTCCGTAAATTTTAGTATGCGATTTTTGGAATGTGATTGCACCAGAACCCTGCACAGTAGACCACTATTACAGTTATCTCCATGAGACTGCTTTGAAGAAGCATCAAGTGAGGAGCAGGAAGACATTGGAGTTAGTCACGTAAGTCAAGTTTCAGAGATGGACAGAAAACAACACCCAACCCAACCAACCAACCAAAAAACCCAACAAAACCCAACCCTCAAGGATACCATCTGATTAAGAAAGCAGAAGTTCAGATGACAAACCTTGCCATCCTGGTTGGCCAAACTAGGAGAAAAAGTCTGTAGGAGGGTATTTAAAAACAAGCAATCAGAACCTGTCTTTAGCTGTTGTTGAAAATCTCCCTTCTCCCCGAGCCCACATCACTGGCTTAAAGCCCACACATGACCCTACGTGTGTTTTTGCATTGGAGTATTTTTTCTTGGTGAAACAACCTTCTCAAGTGTGCTAAGACTGCGTTATCAGAGAAAATAATGCAAGATACCCTCAAAATTGGCACCGTTTTTCAGGAAAAGCCTTTCCAGGGGTTCTGGAGCTGCTGCCTAAGTCAGAGCAGCATGAACCATTTGGCCTTTAAGCTTTAAATTCACATAAGCATGTAAGCCATCTCAGCTTAAATAAACATGACAAGTATGCTACTGATTTTGCTGTGGTTTGACATTGGTACAACTCCCTCCTGACTTCAAGGGAGTTTGTGATCATTTATACCATAAAATATATGAAGGGTAATGAAAATGACAGATAAGGCACAGGAATCTCTGAGCCACTGAGAAACGGTGCCCTGCCATTTCTCATGTATGGATGTCCAGCACTTCCAGGTTGTGCTTCTTGATCTATCACATCAAATTCCCAAATTCAGTAAGTTGTAAAAGTTCTGGTGGAAGGAGAAGAGGGGATATTGATATAATGTAAAGTGCTCAAACCCATTTTTTTTCTTATTTGTGCACACTGACCAGCTATTAGAAGAGGTGGTGTGATCTGACACATCACCCAAGCTTTGGACCAGCAGGTTCTAGCCCCAGCATTGTGTCTGACCCTAGCAAATCTCTTCCTTTCCGAAAGATCCAACCTTTGATTCAGCTTTAGCTTCCTCTTTCTGAATTTGTGCTGAGGGTATTTTATGATGCTTGCCAGCTTTAACTTACAAGGGATTTGCAGTCTGGCTGTTTATCAACCATCGAAGGCAAGCTTTGGGAAGCACGGACCACCTCTGAAGTTCAGGCTGCCCCAAATTGCCCACAAACAGACCGAGGTTTGAATCACAAACAGACCGAGGTTTGAATCACTTAGACTCGTCTAATATGTAATGCTGAAATGTTCCAGACTGGCTTTCTGTTTTGCAGGCTGAATGTAAAATATATATAAAGCAAAAATATATAAAGGGGTGGGGCACCCCCTTATCCCCTAAACCATCAAAGAATGTAATTAACGGAAACTACCTAGTTTGGCCCAATTTGAAAAGAACCAGGATAGACCTTTCATTCAGGAGGTTTAACGCGGGTTAGATGTTTGCAATGGGGCTTGTGCTAGGGAGTGGTTTGTGGGTAAAAATCAGTGAGAAGCAGACTGAGTATTGCTTTTACTCTCCAGGATGAAGGGAAGGGCATTGGATGTGAGCGGTTGACTGGCGGATTGGTCTGTAAGACAGCAACTGATTTTATGTCTGTATTAAGCAGGAAAGGAAGGAGGAAGGAGATGAAAGGAAGAAGATAGGACGAGTGGGGAAAGTGAGAAGACCTGGGTGCACTCTGGAGAAGCATCATCCTGTGAACCAGGAGATGGAAGAATGGCAGGAGAAAGAATGGATTCGCAGCCTGACATCCCCACAGATGGCTCCTTGCATCTGTCCTTCCGCAGACAACCAGACCCCATTTGAATTATGGTGTTATAATTCTATTTGTGGATAGTGGACGGGAAGAAGGGGGAGCTTGCAAGAGCTGTTTGGTGGTTTATGACCTCCCCAGAAGCCCTTGATGGAATTCCAGCCCCATAACTCACAGCTGCCTCTTCTGGATCTAATTCACCGAGGTCTCTGATGTGGTAGTTGAGATCAAGTTCGGTGTTGTGTCTTGCCCCTGCTGGGGAGTTAATCAGATTGCTTTTGCTAATCTAAAGCAGGGCAGTTTTATGAGACAGTTTCCCTGGCGAGTGCATTCTGGTTTGGCTTGGGTACTGTAAAAGCAGAGAGCAGACTTAGGTACCGTTAACATAATTGGATCAGTGTCTGCAGCCGTATTTCTTTCATAGTCATCCATCAGAAAGAAAGAAGAGCACAGGACCAGAGCCATGGCATGGCCATCAAGGTGACCCTGGTGTCCTGAACCCTAGAGGTTTTCCATTTGGCTCTCACTAGAGACATCAAGGGGTTGTAAGCTGCCTGCAGGTCTGCCCTGCACTGCAGCTGGTGAGTGAGACCTAACTCAGGGCCACAAGGTATAACTCAGGACACGAGATCTAGCTCATGTCCACGCCTGTAGACCTGCCTCATGACATTACAAAGAACAACAGGTCCTGACAGCACCTCAGGGTCTGTAGTCTGGTGCTCCTCCAGCAAAGGGTTAATCAAACTGGACAGGGCAGCACTTATAGGACCAACTTGATGCCAGTCAGTAGTGTCTGAGGGACAAAGGTGGGATGCCCTGGGACGCATCACTTGCTCCAGTGGATAGATTTCTATCTGGCATCATCTCTCTGCCCCTAAAAGGCTGTGTTTCAAAATGAAAATCTAACTTCAAAGCCAACCACAAGAACTTCTTAGGGCTCATCCTCCTATCCCCACGTACAGCCCTGAACAGGTAAGCATCGCGCTCTCACAGTCATAACAGAGTGAATATTTTAAACAGCTCCTTTTCCAAGATTTTGTTACAAACATCTGCCCACCCAACAGGCTCCTTTCCCAATATGCTTTTCTGAGCTCTAGCTCTGTATATTTGTCCCAGTGAAGCAACTGTGTCTAAGAGCATAGAGGGCAGAGGGAGCCAGACTGGATGCAGTTTTATCCATGAAGGTAAAAAATCCCTGGTACACGCTCTTCCCAACCTGTGCATTCTCCAGGAGAGGATTAGCTGGCACTGTCCAAAATTGTGCTGGGGAGCATGCTAACAACTAAACATCACAGACAATTTGAACATAGTGTTTGATGCTCCACCTTGGCCTTCTTTTATTTACTAGCACAGATGTAGCCAGGAAAAACATAATGCCTGGTGGTGTTATCTGCTTGTCATGTTCCTACCCATAAAATGTTTGTGTGTCATGAATTGTGACTAACTGGTGATCTGCTTGCCTGTGTTGTAGGAACAAGGGCTGCATCCCATATGGCGTACTGAACGAAAGCTGGCCTGTGGAACTGTCTTGGCATCATATTTGGTTTTGGGAGTTATAAGGTCAGTTTCCCATTAGAATTTATGAGAAGGCAGGAAATTCAAAGAAGCAAATAATAATAATAATAATAATAATAAAAATAAAACAGTTATTCTCCTTTCATTTTTTTTTTTCTTTGAATGTCTTAGCTGAAGGCAAAAGACCAAACTGATTCCTGCTTTCCTCCCAAACGCTTGCTGGGTTGTGGGAACATACGACACACCACAGAGTTCAGGGCTCTGCTGCATTTTCAGCAAGAGACATTCCCTTTCCTAAAACAATTACAGCAAGAAAGGTCAAAGCAGACCCACTAGTGGGATTCATCCCACCTGGCTTTAGAAAGGCATAGCGCAACCATCCACAGCTGGGCTAGCTCCCCCATCCTCCCCAGGGTCAGCGAGAGGAAACAAGCATTTTCCTTTGTCGTTCATTGATCTATTTTAGCCATCGAGGTTGCAATGAGATGAATCGTATCTTGAAAGGACCCATTTTTCCCTGGTGACTGTGCAGGGACACAGGACAACTAGTGCAGAAGAAAACACCCACAGCCACTCAGAGAGCTCCCCAGTATGAGAAGAGGTGATTTTGCAGGGATCCTGCTAGGATGGCTCTGAATAAAACCTCACTGATCCCAGAACAATTTTCTTTCTACGCAGTCTGCTGGCACACCTTGCAGGTCTCTCCAGGGCAAGTGACTCAGAGTTATGGTCCCCATCACTCTCACCGCCTCGGTGAGGACAAGGAACCTGAGGCTGAACACAAGGAAAGGAGAGTCTGTCCGTTCCCTTGTGCAAGTGATACCCAGCAGGCACGAGAGAGCGGATGCTGGAGTTGCACTCTGCTGAACCAGAAAAACCTCCAGGACAGGGACTGTCGGGGGGAACAGCTTAATACAACACAGGCAGCCAAACCTGCGAAGTGTCAGAAAGCGGGTGAGGGAACCAGGAAATAATAAAGGCAAATGGAATGCTCTCCAGGTTGCTGGAAATAGTCCTCAGCTGACATCTGGGATTGCTTTGGGAAGCTGAGCTGCAGACTGGCTCCTAGCTTTCCCCTGAGAGCTGAAGACCAGTTCCTAGCTTTGCCTTGCCCTCTCCCCTGCCAGGTTTTTCAGGGGCTCTTGGGGGATGTTATTTACACTGGGGATGTCACAGAGCTGAGGCAAATGGTCACCATTTGAGGAGCTTAAAGGAGAGATGGATTGAGATGCAGGAAATAGACATCACCTCCATGGTGGACAGTAAAAGCAGGAAAGCTTTGAAACGCCTCTTGTCTGTAGCTTGGGGGTGAGATAATCCATCACGGACAGAGAAACACCAACGATCTTAGTGAAGAGATGGCAAGATGGCTCCTGCTTGCTTTGTAGATAACAGGTTGGCCTTGAATATCCAGCTTAGTCCATTTGGGAGCTGAACAGAGTCATTTCAGAGGCTGAAACTGGGAGAAGTGGCTGCTGCTTCCAGCGGAGTTGTGCTGTCTCTTGTCATGCACTTGCAAACACAGCCAACAGGACCTGAGTGGAGGTCTCTCAGGATCTCCAGAGCATCCTAACAGGCACCAGACTGATGCCCTGTCCTGTTGCAGACATAGAATCATAGAATCTTAGAATGCTTTGGGTTGGAAGGGACCTTTAGAGGCCATCCAGTCCAACCCCCCTGCAGTGAGCAGGGACATCTTTAACCAGATCAGGTTGCTCACAGCCCTGTCCAACCTGACCTGCAATGTTTCCAGGGATGGGGCCTCCACCACCTCTCTGGGCAACCTGTGCCAGTGCTTCACCACCCTCAGTGTAAAAAATGTCTTCCTTATATCCAGCCTAAATCTCCCCTCCTTTAGTTTAAAGCCATCACCCCTTGTCCTGTCACCACAGGCCTTGCTAAAAAGCCTGTCCCCATCTTTCCTAGAGGCCCCCTTTAAGCACTCAAAGGCCGCACTAAGGACATATCTATGTCAGAGGTTTTTCTTCTCAGTCCACTCATGCAGCTGTCACTGAATCAATAGGTAAATTCTCCACTAAGCAGTAGCAAACCCACACGTGTAAACCCCTTGAAAGCAAACATTTTGAGCTTACGGCTCTCAACAGGGAGGTACCACAAGCCTGGAATCTGTTTGTTTGGCTGTGCTGAGTAATTGCAGCCCCATTTAGTGCTTGGAAGGGTGTTTTTGTGGGAATAGTTGGTGTTCTGTTG
This sequence comes from Balaeniceps rex, assembly GCA_013401315.1. NCBI lineage: Eukaryota > Metazoa > Chordata > Aves > Pelecaniformes > Balaenicipitidae > Balaeniceps > Balaeniceps rex. The sequence goes on from VYZW01046005.1 coordinate 8,797, forward strand.
TTTCTTGGTCTTGGCACCCGAAGTCAAGAGGGAACTGTGGTCCAGGACGTATCACATATGAGGTTTAGCTACAGGATCACAGTGTAGGTCCCAACCACACCCTGCCCTATGGATTCTCACAAACATGCAACACACTGCTGTGTCCGATGGCAAAAATAGTGACTGGGTTGATTGGTACTGGGCAAAAGTAGGCTGCAGAGACCCTAGCTTTGCTTCTGAGTGGTTGTGTGGTTGCGGGCAACTCATTTCACTTCTTTGTGCCTCAGTTTCCTCCCCACCTCTTCCTTTTCCTGTCCGGTCTCACTGAGATGGAAGCTGCTGTTTCTACAGGGACACTGTCTCTCTGTTTATGCAATGTCTGGCAGAGACTCAGCCTAAAACTACTCTTGTACAAATATTAAGTACAATCACTTAGTCTGGATGGAAGCTTTTGTGAGATATTTTAGTTTAGGTTTAAAAAAGGCTCCAAAAAGCAAAAGCCTCCATAACTCTTTTCCTTAGAGGTGTTTTTGGTTTTTTCCCTAAATACACTAATGAATAGCTGGTATCTGAAGAACTTTGCACACAAAATTTTCTAGCGTAAGTTCCTGCAAGTCACCCTGCTGCCCGGAGGGGTCTGATGGGTGATACCTCTACAGCCAACATGGTGCTGTGACCAACTGACCTGCTGCTGGGATGTGCTGGCAGACTGATGCAAGCCCTTTTGGGTGACAGGGACTTTTCCTTTGATGTGTCCCAAGGAGCAGCTGGACAGAGATGACCCATTTCCATGGCTGGATGTGGTCAGTCTGTCGGTGTACGTATGCTGCTCATCTACAGGCACCCAGACACTTGTTGAAGCCTACTGCAAAAGCTGTCAGAGCTCCATTTTTTCCCCTTTCACTTCTTGAAGCCCACTTTCTTACTTCATTTCCATGCTCTCCATTGAGCTGAGACTTGCAGATCCAAATTCAGCAAAAAGGTGTTTGCTTTCCACCAGCCTTATGTTGGTACCATGGTCTGCAAATCCCATAAAACCTGCCAGCTGTCTCATTCCTCGGTGGGTGACAGGCTTAGCCCTTCGGAGCATGGCAGGAGTTGCACCAGCTCCAGGCATGAAACCCTGACTGTTTTCCTCTCTGCTGAGTGAAACGGAGGACAGTGGCACAAGGCTGTCTGGGAGAAGGGGAGCAGTGGGAAACACTGGGAGCATACGGAGGCAGAGGAGGCTGGTAAGGATGCTGATGCCACCGTCCAGCTCTTGGGAATGACGATGAGGATAAGAGCTTTGTCCCTGCTTTGTGGGGAGAGGGATGCTGGTGGCTACGTGCAGCGCTGGCTGCAAGTCTGCTGGGGGATGCGGGACACAAGGAGGGAACGGGTACACGGCTCTGACCTCCTCTGCCATGTCTCATTGCGGTGAGAGTGGTGAATTATGAGAGATGGCAGTTTCAGTAGTCCCCAACACTACGTCCCCTTTCCACCTCTAAAGGGACCTGGCTCTGCTTATATCAGCTGGGCTTTTCAAGAGCAGGGTCAGTGAAAAGAGAGTTGGGGCTGTTCAGCCTGGAGAAGAGAAGGCTGCGGGGAGACCTTAGTGCGGCCTTGCAGTGCTTCAAGGGGGCCTAGAGGAAAGATGGGGACAGGCTTTTTAGCAAGGCCTATGGTGACAGGACAAGGGGTGATGGTTTTAAACTAAAGGAGGGGAGATTTAGGCTGGATAGAAGGAAGAAATTTTTTACCCTGAGGGTGGTGAAGCACTGGCACAGGTTGCCCAGAGAGGTGGTGGAGGCCCCATCCCTGGAAACATTCCAGGTGAGGTTGGACGGGGCTCTGAGCAACCTGATGTGGTTAAAGATGTCCCTGCTCCCTGCAGGGGGGTTGGACTGGATGGCCTCTAAAGGTCCCTTCCAACCCAAAGCATTCTATGATTCTGTGAAAAGCACCTATGTATCTTTTATCTCCAGTTTGCCTTCAGCCGACGTGTCTCAGGTTGAGTTTCCTGTCCTTTGGAATACATGATGAGGTTGATATGTTAAACCATGCAGACCTGTGTCACAGCAGTGCAGACCCAACCCAGGCTTGGCCAAGCCTGCCATCAGCTCCAGGGAATCTGACTTCCTTTGTTAAAGATTTACTCTTTGCAACAGCTGTTCAAAAGACAGTATCAAAAGATAATAATCGTAAGATAAGGGGAGCACAATGGTTGGGGAGCAGACGTGGGAAAGCAAAATGGATTTTCCTCTCTTGCTTTAAGCTAAGCTATCTGGAAACTGGAGTGTCCATCAGCTGCTCCTTCTTGCCGCATGTGGGAGGAGAGCAAGGGTAGGAGGCAGAGGAAGGAGGGAGGCTGCATTTCTCACTGCCTGGGGAACATCTTCAGCTTTGAACATACATGAAGAGAAGACAGACCATGCCTGGCAGCGAGAGGGCTGCAGATCTGCCCACAGGCAGTTGATCCTTCCCTCTGCCTTGGAGAGACATCCATTATCTGCCTCCAGCCAAGGATATAGACACTGAGGACAGATGATTCCTCCCTATTTGCATGGCCAACCATGAGTGCTGCAAGCAGGGCTTGCCCCAGCAGCAGCCTCAGGCCTGGCATGACACCCTGGGGACAGAGAAGCAAGCGGTCTGGGGTGTTTGCTTGTCCACCTAAGACTACCTGTGACTCTTCCAGGTGTGAAACCCAGCATGATGATTGCTACTCCACTGTAATGGCCAAGGAGTCAGAGGCTGGCTCCCACTGAGGACTTCCAAGAGCCATAGGATATGGTTCCTCTAATAGCATCCCTGAATTATATGAGCTGGTCACTCATCTTCAAAATGCACAGCTGACGACAACCCAAAGGCAGACGGAAAGGAATAACCTGCATGGATCCCACCTCTCAAAAAAATTTCAAACAACCTAATAAATGGATTCTTTTGTGAATGAGAAATTAAAAAGGAGAGGGAAAGAGAGAGACAGAAGGGAGGTGGGAAGGAGGGAGGATAGAAGGAAGGAAGGAAAGACAGAAGGAAGGAAGGAAGGAAGGTGGTTTGGTGGAAGAAAGCTTGTACAGGCATTTGTTGGCATTAGCATGCTGATCCCTGAGCCTTTGCCCTCTCTCAACGCATAGCTGGGGTTTGCTCAGCTGGAATCCACTTCCCAGCACACTTCACCAGCCCACCCCATGGGCGAGGGTATGAAGTCAAGCCCAAAATGTCAACGTGTGTTGACTCTCCTGAACACTAAGGAAACTCTAGAGCATGTAATGTGGATGGTGGGAGAGCCTGAACTTGGGAGAGGGCTCCTGCGATGTAGATTTGAAGTGGACTTGCTTTGAGCACTTACATGGTCTCCAGTCTCATTCTTCCCCTTCACTTGAATTAGAATCACAGAATCATTTGGTTGGAAAAGACCTTTAAGATCATCAAGTCCAACCGTACCTGTCCACTACTAAACCATGGCCCTAAGCACCTCATCTGCCCGGCTTTTAAATACCTCCAGGGATGGGGACTCCACCACTTCCCTGGGCAGCCTGTTCCAATGCTTGACAACCCTCTCCGTGAAGAAGTTTTTCCCAATATCCAATCTAAACCTCCCCTGGTGCAACTTGAGGCTGTTTCCTCTTGTCCTATCGCTTGTTACTTGGGAGAAGAGACCAACACCCACCTCGCTACACCCTCCTCTCAGGTAGTTGTAGAGGGCGATAAGGTCTCCCCTCAGCCTCCTCTTCTCCAGGCTCAACAACCCCAGGTCCCTCAGCCGCTCCTCACAAGACTTGTGCTCCAGACCCTTCCCCAGCTTCGTTGCCCTTCTCTGGACACGCTCCAGCACCTCAATGTCCTTCTTGTAGTGAGGGGCCCAAAACTCAACACAGCATTCGAGGTGCGGCCTCACCAGTGCCCAGTACAGGGGAAGGATGACTGCCCTGGTCCTGCTGCTCACACTATTTCTGATACAAGCCAGGATGCCGTTGGCCTTCTTGGCCGCCTGGGCACACTGCTGGCTCATGTTCAGTCAGCTGTTGACCAACACCCCCAGATCCCTCTCCGCCAAGCAGCTTTCCAGCCACTCATCCCCAAGCCTGCAGCGTTGCATGGGGTTGTTGTGGCCCAAGTGCAGGACCCGGCACTTGGCCTTGTTGAACCTCATACAATTGGTCACAGCCCATTGGTCCAGCCTGTCCAGGTCCCTCTGTAGAGCCTTCCTACCCTCAAGCAGATCAACACTTCCACCCAGCTTAGTGTCATCTGCAAACAATTCCCTCTCTCTGGCTCTGTTTGGCCACAGGAAGCAGCAATCACAGCCTGGGGCATTTTTATTTCTTTATTTTTTTTAATAAACTTTATTCTATATTACAAATAGGTTTTTTTTCTTTTTTGTTCTGGACTGCAAAATAGGAATGCCTTATATTTACATACACAGGTATACAATTAATTATAACAAAGGTACAGAAGCTTTGCCTTTACCAAGTAACAACGGGATTCCAATTTAAATAGTGTAGATTTTATTTATCTTTTAACTAGGATCAATTCAAAAGAAAATCAAACCAACAACAACAACAACCTAAGAAAAAGGATCCCAACCTCCTTTCTAATGCTGTCTTGACATCTCTTTGAGGCTGTTAGTAACACTGTAGTGAAAGGATATGTCTTTACATTGATTTTGTATTTAAGGTGGAAGCTTTAGCAAAACAGAGAATGAGACTTCTGGGCTCATGTGTATGTCCAGGACACAGGGGCAGACACTAGGAAGGGCCTGTCTTGTGACGTTAAATAATCCAGTTGCCTCTCGTCTTGATTCCTTGGGGAAAACACTGGGAGCATTTAGCTAGCACTTAATCTCTCTGCTTCCTTACCCCATTCTGGGCTGGAAAGTGGGTTTTCTCCAGGGACTGGAGAAAAAGCAGCGTAAAAATTTTAAATAACACCAAGTTTCTCATAAGTTACTTCAGAAAGGACTGCAAGCTTAGACATGTGCCTTGATTTCTCCAACTGGCTCCTGTGTCTCAGTCTATCTGGAAGTCAACAGCAACCTCTCCTACTGGGAATGCTGCCCTCAGAGCCAAGGAACCATGCCAGACCACACCAGCAAGAGAAAGGAATGCTGAAAGAGCCCAAATGTCCTGGTTTTCCCCCTGTTTTCTACACCCAGGTTCACTTTACTGAGCTTCCCTGAACACTGCTCTCTGCTGTGAGTGTCTTTGAGGTGATCTGTTTCCAAGCAGAAAGAATTTCTTGAGGTAAACTCTCCATTTTTAGAACAGAAGATTAACACAAAAAAAAAAAAGCCAATGAACAAACAACAGCAACGACAACAACAGAAATCACACACGTGACAGGTTGATTAGACTAAGCAGCTTTATATCCTCGCTGGGGTTTTTTTGGTGGTTTTATTTTTTCCAAGTGTAAATCTTTTTTTTTTTTCTTTTTTTTTTTTTTTTTGACATCCTTCTACAAATTAATTCATTGCTGTAAGCCTGTGTCCCCTTGGGTGCTTCTCTAAGAGTGTAGTGAACTGAGCCATCCCAAATAAAACATGGTTGACAAGCTCTGTTTTCAAAGTATTCTCTGCAAAACAGTTATCCCCTGTAAGACAAGACAACTTTTTTTGGAGGAAGGGGCATTGCACAGTGGAAGAGGTGAGGGAAAACTGCAGGACTCCATGGACCCAACGATACTCTGAAATGGGAACAGCATTAGGTACAACACAGGAAAACTCAGGCTGTGAATGTCCAGGAGGCTTAGGTTCACACCATGACGTTGAGGTTCACTCACTTTATCAGTTGCCTGCTCCACAGAACACCAAGTTTGGATGGCAAGCGCTAGGACATCCCAAGACCTCCACCTGCCCTGGAGGACAACTCTTTTACTACTCATCAGATGCACGCAGCAAATTGCCCTGACATCACTGAAGCTTTGCAATACTTCTCTACCCAACAGCTGTCATGGTGAGGCATCTGCCAATACAAAACAGAATCTACTATGATTGTGTAAATGATCATAGCTCCCTAGCTTGGAGAAAGAGATCCTGGGCTCCTCATGTCATCCCAGGAGAGGAGGTTACCAGCGGCTCAGAGGAATTTAGACAACAGCACTGATTTGAGAGCTGGATATTTATACTGATTTCTTCATTCAAGGGTGACAGATATGCAAACTGGATGCAATTCTTGGTGAGCCACCCAAAACCAACACGAGCCTGATAGGGCCAACATGCACATTTCTGTACAGTGCCTTCTGTCTGGCTTCTTCAGCTAAATGCTGAACCAAGGAGAAGAAAGGGTCTAAAAGCACCTTGTTGCGACTGATGGGGTTCTGGCAAAGTGCGTATCTGGTCACGGCATCTTCCCACATCAGCAATGGCCACCGCAGAAAGCAACAGGTTTCTATGGAGGAGCAAACCTCTTACACACTAGAGCCTGACCCAGGAGTTTGGGAAGCAGGACCAGTTTTCTTCCTCTCTCTCATTCCTTTTACAGCATCATGTAATATCTCCACACTATCAGATACATCTGCTTCAAGAGTAATTCTTCGACAGGCTGCTGGGAAGGGTGAAGCATGACTTGTTTTAATGATGCCTTGGTGATGTGAGAGAATAGTCCTGGTCATCTCCAGCAGCCTAGACTTTTCTTTCTGGTGTGAAATGGTCCTTGGACTTGAGGGTCCTTTGTGGAGACAGAAATGTATACCCCACTAAGAGGAGCCCTGGGACTCAGTCCTTTCAGTTTTCCAATCTTCCTTTGGAAGTCTTCCACATAATAGTGTCACTTCCCAAAGCACTTCATTGAAGCTTTGAGGAAGGACAGATCTACGTTTTGTGTTTTGGCTTACTTTTAAACAATTTTCCTCTTGATATTAGCTGGTTTGTGCTTGGGTCATTACACCATAGAAATCCTGGCCTTTAGGAAATGTGGAAGGGATGTGTAATTTTTGTGTTGGCTGACTCAACAGTAAGCGTAGTCAATGGAGTCTTAACACTCTATCTGTTTTCAATAGCATTATTAAAAATAATGATGACAATTATGTGATTTGCTTGGTCTTTCTCCCTTCATGATAAACACCTCCCTGTGGGCACAAGATCTGGAAACTTTGGTAATCACTTTTCAATTAAAGCAAATACCAACTAAAATTCTGCTGGTAAATCTTCTTTATGTCCTAACAATTTTTTATGGTCTCCAGTGTCAAAGAGGTATGAGAAGACAACTACAGTGGTGAAACTACAGATAAGAAAATTGGCATAGCCCTTTTATCTAATGGAGCAAGGCCGGTGTATGCTGGATTGGACTAAACCTTCAGATATGTTCAGGACAGAATGAAGGGTGGGAAGAGAAGGACTGGGGCACGTTGGGAGAAGAAGTTGCCCTTGGGTGGCTGCATTTCTCCTTTTCGGTAGTTCTCCTATGTTGTCTGTTCAAGCACTAACAATTTCTAACACCTTCTTCCAGACAACATGCAACTTTTCCCACAACAGTGTTTACTGGAAGGCTCAGTCTACAAAAGCACATGACATGATGGATTATGTCTCAGATCACTGTGTCATTGATAGGTGAGTACACTCCCAGGGAGGACACGATGTGTTTGCAGAGGGACTGTTCACCTTTTGCTCCTCTAACCCAGGCACCAAGTCCCAGAGCAAAATCTGCAGTGAAGAAATAATCTTAGCTCTCTCTGTAGGACCACAGAGAGTCTTCATGAGTTCCCTTTCCCCATTTCTGATGGTGCTGCAAGTGTCAGCATTCATTGTCTTGATTGCAGTGTTTGAGAACTACCCATAAAGATCAGCCTATCATCTGGCATATTCTGGATATTAGGAGCCTGTCCGTTGACTTCTAGGAACTTTGGCTCCAGTTCTCTCCGTGTGGCTTGAAAACCAGTGTGGAATACCACCTATTGGGCACTTTTGGTCAAGTGTGGAAAGGGAGGCTGGGGGAAACAAATCAAAGGAAGAGGAAAAGAATGCATCCCTGTTGTAGCAGGGCTCATTCTTCTGCTTGTATCTTTGTTTTTAGTTGTATTTTACATGCACTTTAAAAATAGTTAGCTCAACAGGTGAGGCTGGGAAGAAAGATGCCAAGACCTCTCGTAGACTGGGGGATGCTCGGACAGTGGTTGGAAATGGGTAGGGCACTGAAGGGGACAGGGGAGGAAGCCCACGCATTTACATCACGATTCTGGCACATTTTCCAAGCAAAAACCAAAACCAGCTCAAACACCAAATAAAGAAAAACGAAAAGAAGAACAAAAAGAAAAATAAGGAGGAGATGAAAGAGAAGCAAAATACAGATTTTCTTTCAAACCTTGGGGATGGGGGAAAGAAGAGGGTGGAGAGAAAATGGAAATGCCTAAATGGGAACTTGGGAAGGGTTAAGAGTCCAATCTCATGGCACTTCCCATTTCCCCTAAGTGTTTCATTCTCAGTGTCTCTGAGGTGCTCATGTTTTTCTTGAAAAATATATACATTACAGATGAAAAACTCCGTACCAGCAAGAAGAAATAAAATAATAACAATGGAAAACAACCATAATAAAACAAAAACACAGCCCTGAAAACATCAAAAAGAAACAGGGTGAGTCTCAAATTTCCCCTGTGGTGTTTCTCTGACTTCAGTAACAGTGCAGGATTACACCAGTTCACTTTGATACTTCTTTTATTTTTTAAACAGCTGCTTCTTCCTTTCCTGTGCGCATGTCCAGGCAGTATAGCCCATCACTCATAACCACTTCCCTCCAAGCCAGCTATTTGTCCTTAGACTCCTACCATCCAGCTGTGAGTACAAGGCATGACAATAGGGTCCATATTTATCTTTTGTGGCACTTTGTTTGTCAAAACCTTTGGTTTCTTCCTTTTTTTTTTTTTTTTAAATTTTTCTTTTTTATGTACTTATAAAAAATATTGTGTTTGTGTTGTTGTTGTAATTTTCTTACCGCTGGCTCTGGTGGGACTTCCACCCCACTTTCACAGCCATAATCAATGGATCTGGAACATGCGCCGACATTACTAAATGGATCAACAAAACCATGGCAGAACCAACCAAACCCAAATCATCCCCAATGCGCAGGCCTCTTGAAAATGCTGAGATGTCCATAAGGTGCATGATGAGTCCATCAGCTCAGCAATCGAACAGAAAGCAAGCAAAATTAAAAAGGAAATAACGCACACGCACGCACAGATACACACACACACACGCACACGCACAAAATAATAATAATAATAATCAAGAGAGAAATGTCTGGAGTTTAAAACCAAGACGTGTCCCTAAGTTTGCTGTTTCAATATGAATCTTGTGATATTCTCCCCACAGACACATCCAGTTTTGAACTGCTCTTCTTTAAATGGTTTTAGAAAGACTCGCCTATATGTGTATCTGCTTGGCTGAACGAAACCCGCTTGCTGACTGACTCCTCTTTGCACCACATCCCCCATTAGACACACTCATGATCCGTCACTCTGAAGAGGTTCTGGTTTGCTAGCAAGAGGCATGAATAAAACCAAATGCACTTGTTCTGTAATCAATTTACACACCCTGTCTTTACCCCTTCCTCCCTCCAGGTGCAAAGTAGATCCAGGCTGTAGCTCTGAGTATGGTGTGAGATGGATGTGGGCTGATTTTCCATGGCATCAAGCCACTCCTCCATCTGCTAGTGAGCTCTGTTCATTTCTGGTGAGATGAATGCAGACCCAGCTCTTGCCTCCATGGTGTACAAGATGCAAGGTTCTCCAGACCCTGAGGGTCTCCCACTACGCTGAACCACGGTGTTATCCAGGCTGGCAGCTGTATGAAAAAAACAGCCAAACGCAGAAGAGACGTAGGATCTCCCTTCTCTATGGTTGGCCATGAAACAGGTTGAGATGTTGTTCTGGAGGAGCTGAGCAGAGGATCGGACAGGGCAATCACCCACAACTGTCCTGTGGTGACACTGATCTCTGAAGAGATAGGAAGTGCAAAGACAGAGCAAATCCTTCCCAGGCAGCAACTGTGCCTTCAGCAAGGCCTGTTGGTTCCAGAAATGGAGAAGAGGAAAGGCCAGGAGTCGGCACCAAAAGGCAGATGGGCTTACAGCAGTTCAGAGACCTCCAGAAGACATGCAGTTCCGCTGGGGGTATCTAGGTAGAAGAATATTTTGCAATGTTTCATTTGGATTGCCTCCAAGATTTCCTTCCAAAATGTGTGGTGACATTTCCTCTTAGGAGTGGCTTTGAAGAAAGGTTTTACCATCAGTCCTATGCACCACCTTGCTTCATGGCAAGCCCTTCAGTATCCTTCTGATATTCCACCATGAGAAAACAATAGCTTTGTTCCAGTTGAGGAAACAAAATGGAAAGAACTAACAGCTTTAAAAAAAAATTCCCTCTGGTTGTTTTTTGAGGCCAAGCTCCTTGCCTGGAACAAAATGAGACTTGTGGCTCTTGCTTTCCAAGCTGAGGTGGGAACGAGGGAGATGCTGTGCTGTCCATTGCCAGAAGGAACAGAACCACCACCAACGGGATGCCACTGAGCAGAGAGAGCATTTTTGCCGCAGTGCTACGACCAACAGGACACAATGGGAAAGACGGAGGGGAACACAGGTCTCTTTGAAAAATAAGAATAACCATATGAAACACATGGGCAGGGGAGCATTGGTCTCCTCCTCCCCTCTTGACCCTTCCCCTGCCCCAAGAGAGCAGCTACACCGCTATTTGCCCAGGCAGATAAGAGCCACAATGGTCCCATTCTGGACGGAGCTGTGGCATTTTTCGGGGAGCCTTGGGGTTCCTCTCCCAGTGGGTCACTATCAAGAGATAGAGTTGCAATGGCTCTGCAGGAGAGGATCTTGATTTGCTCCTACCCTCCAGGATCCCTGCAGGCAGGCCGCCTTCCCCTGGGGGAGACTTTTAGTAATACTGAGTTCATTTCCATGTCCGCTCCAGAGGCTACAGCCCTAGGAGGGCAGTTAAAGCAGCATGACAGAGGTGACCTCCCAATTTCCCATCTGCAGAGTGATGATGTGATGTTGAGGGAAGGTTTGTGGGGTTATTTTTGTGTGTAATAGTTTTTCTCTAGGGCAAAGGCAGAGGGGAAGCTGTGAAAAGGAGAGCTCCACCCGAATGTCTTGATGACCCCAGAGCCAAGATTCCTCTGCAGTCTTTTCTTTTAACCCCTGGGGCTTTGTCGCTTTGTCCACAGATTTTTGAAAGAGAAAGAAATGAGAGAGAGAGAGGAGCGCTGTTCAGGTGACTCTGCTTACAGCCGATCAAAACTTGCACTTGGTAAAGATGATGATCTTGAGTGAGGCACGACTTGGTTTATCCCTCCCAGGGTGTCCCTGGCAGGACAGTTCTCAGCTGTCTATGCTCATGAGGGTTATGACTTGTTCAAGTTTGTAGGCAAGTTTCTGTTTTCCAGCCTGGTCGTCTTGATCAAGGGCTCCGAGAATCTGGAAAAAGAGAGAGAAAGAAGTTGTAGGGATTTAACTTTTTTGCCCGGAAGGACTGAGTCCAGCATCTTACAGCAGCAGATGAGGGTCAGCTTTCCCTAAGGTGGGTCCCAGGCTTAGCTTAGATCATGCAAAACAAGTCAGTCAGCGGGGAACTGGGCAGGCAGTTTGGGGTAGATCTCACTAAATGCAAATCTCTACCTTGCAGCCAATCAAATGGATTCTTATCTTGGAGATAAGTTATTTGGGAGCTTTATTCATCACCTTGCCATGCCACCTGAGATGCCTTAAGGTATCTCACCCGGTCTTCAACACACAGAACCATGCTGGTCACCTTTAAGTCCTGTGTCATGCTTGCTGGACCATTCTCGGGTGCTTTAGGGTATCTGAAATGGCACTGGGCACATATACTTAAACAAGTCTTATGAGGAGCGGCTGAGGGACCTGGGGTTGTTCAGCCTGGAGAAGAGGAGGCTGAGGGGAGACCTTATCACCCTCTACAACTGCCTGAAAGGAGGGTGTAGCCAGGTGGATGTTGGTCTCTTCTCCCAAGTAACAAGTGATAGGATGAGAGGCAATGGCCTCAAGTTGCGCCAGGGGAGGTTTAGATTGGATATTAGGAAAAACTTCTTCACGGAAGGGGTTGTCAAGCATTGGAACAGGCTGCCCAGGGAAGTGGTGGAGTCCCCATCCCTGGAGGTATTTAAAAGATGGGTTGACGAGGCGCTTAGGGACAATGGTTTAGTAGTGGAGAAGTACGGTTGGACTTGATGATCTTAAAGGTCTTTTCCAACCAAATGATTCTATGATTCTATGAACTTTTGGCCACATGTGATGCAGAGCTCGTGTAGGGCTCCTCTGTAGCAAGCTAACATCTGACCGTCGACTACTGCAAGCCAGCTATATCTGATTGACCAACATCAGGAGACAAAAATAACAGGGATCCAGATGAAAGAGTACTGGGGAGACCAATAATCCCAGTCCCTCCCTTTCCAGCCCCAGGCCTTGCTTTTCACTCCTTAAATCCATCATCCCCCTAGACGGGATGAAGATAGGTATCTGTGACACATGCTGGGCCCTGGGAATGGGTGGGCTGTCCCGTGGTCCTGCAGAACTGCTCTTCCCCCTCCGAGGCTCTTACCTCCTCGCTATACTTGCCAACGTAGGAGTATATCTCTGAGAGCGCACTCATAGTGTTGAACTCGTTCATATGCATGCGAGACTGCTCAGCCAAGTACGCATTCATGTCCTGGTCACTGATTGCTGGCATTTTGGCGATGTCTGAATAGTACCTGAGAGAAAGAAATATAGGTGTTTCTTGAGGGGAGAAGTAGGGAGTTGAGAGATGAAAGCCATCAACAATAAGGAGAAAGGACACCCTTAGCACTCTGGGGATCTTCTGGTGCATCAATGGTATACCTGGCCATGCTCTTCTTTTACAGCAAGGGAGATGACTTAGCCGAAAGTGGAAATTCCTGGATACCAGATGTGTATTGTATTCGCTCAACCCTATTCTGAGGCTGAAACCCCAAAGAGCATCCTGTAAACTTTCTCTGTGCCATCAAAGAAGTAGGCAGTACCTATTGACGCTGGATTCCTTTGTCAGGCCTTCAAGGGCTTTGGGCACTACCTCCAGTCCCACAGAGAAGTCCCACTGATCTCAGTGCCCACTGAGAGCTCAGGATTTCTCCCCCATAGACAAAAAAAGCTTTGCATGCTTTCTTGCACCATTCACACTAGTACATCTGCATCCACTGCTAACATCATCTATCTCCCACACTGAACCCCATCCATCCCAGTAACTCCCCTGATGCTCAACATCTCCCTTTTGCCCCAAATTTTAAGCTGACCTGATGTCACAGTTTGTGGCAACAGGCTTCAAAACACCCCCATCCCCACTCTGGCTGGGGAAAATCTGCTTCCCTTAGGAGTCAACGACATTCCCCTTGAGCTCAAGAGGACCGGGGCTTTATCTGTAAGGTACAGAGCCCCCAGCACCATTGCCCATCAGACTTCATCAGCAGAGTGATGTCTCTTTAAGGAAGTTGCTATTTTCGATGTCCTTCGTCCCCCGGGTAAGGCAGGTCTTGGAGGACAAGGTTTGCGGAAGGTAATCAGTCACTGTCACTCGCAGCTGTGCTCTGCTGTCAACTGGTTAATTAGACGCCATCATTTACATTTTTAATTTCTGCAATTTGACATTTTGTGCAGAAGGAAAAAAAAAAAAAAAAGAAGAAGAAAAAAAGCCCATAGCTGCAGCAATCCACAATTTTATAATTAGGAGGCAGAGGGGACGGGGAGCCAAAAGAGCTGACAGGTGTCCTGTAAACAGCGTTGAGACACCTGCTGAGATGGAGGCTGTTTTCCACTGCAGAGAAATTGGACACTGAAGTGCTGTATGATAAGGATCCTTCAGGCAGACGAGTGGGAAAATACTCTCTGTGACAGAGCGGGACAAGCAGCTGCCGAAGCCTCCTATGAAAGACAGCACTGGGAGGAAACCCCTCCACACCAGAAGGCTCCAGTTTTGCTGTCTGGTTTTGTGTCCTGCACTCCCATCCTGATTTATTGCAATAGGTTGGTCTCAGTTGCTATCCTGGTTTTGCGGAGCGGGGTCAATGTAACTCTTGGGAGAAAAGGGCATAGGAGGCTGGGGTCCTTCTCCCAGCTCTGTGCACAGTCTTTTCCCCTGTACTGGGCACTGGTGAGGCCGCACCTCGAGTGCTGTGTTCAGTTTTGGGCCCCTCACTCCAAGAAGGACATGGAGGTGCTGGAGCGTGTCCAGAGAAGGGCAACAAAGCTGGGGAAGGGTCTGGAGCACAAGTCTTGTGAGGAGCGGCTGAGGGACCTGGGGTTGTTCAGCCTGGAGAAGAGGAGGCTGAGGGGAGACCTTATCGCCCTCTACAACTGCCTGAAAGGAGGGTGTAGAGAGGTGGGTGTTGGTCTCTTCTCCCAAGTAACAAGTGATAGGACGAGAGGCAATGGCCTCAAGTTGCACCAGGGGAGGTTTAGATTGGATATTAGGAAAATCTTCTTCACGGAGAGGGTTGTCAAGCATTGGAACAGGCTGCCCAGGGAAGTGGTGGAGTCCCCATCCCTGGAGGTATTTAAAAGCCGGGCAGACGAGGTGCTTAGGGCCATGGTTTAGTGGTGGACAGGTACGGTTGGACTCGATGACCTTAAAGGTCTTTTCCAACCAAATGATTCTGTGATTCTGTGATTCCAGCCTGACTGCTTCCAGAGCTAGACTCTGGCTCATCATAACATCTCACGCAAAGCTCATTAACTTTATCACAACTTCCAGTATGCACAACAACATTACTCTCCCTGGAGTCCTAGCATCTTGCCTTCTGGGGTCAGGACCAGCCAAAAATCCTGGTCTAACTCAGTCCCATGGTCTAAATATTGCCCACTCCCAGTACTCCAGTGATGACTGTTCTGGCTTGATTTTGCTTTACACTTTGCCTATCTCCAACCCCCAAGTGGACCTGAACAATTGTCTATAAGGGAAGGAGACATCTGGAAACCTCATGAGGACCTGTCCTGCGGAACTACCTCCAAGAGAAAATGATGAGCAGGATGAATAAATATTTCTAGACCTTTTCCACTCCTAGAAAACTCAAATAAGTCTCACCATCAGCAGATGGACAAAATCAGACCTGTGCTGCATGCACTTCTGACAAGAGAAAGCTTCAGGGACTGGTGGCATCCATGACAATGCTATTGCAGGCTCCTCAGAGCCAAAGCACATTGTTGAGAAACAAGGAGCCTTATGGCCAAAAAACAAGGTGTGCCTTGGCACCCAAAGAAAACAACATCCATGTGCAACCAGCGCAGTTCATAGACTTGTGAGGAAAAACAGCCCGCAATGCAGTGAAATGCATTGATTTATGGTGCCTAAGAAGAGCCCATGGAGAAGGGCCCAGCTCCTCATGAATATTGCATAGGCACCTTCCTGCTGGGCGAAATGAAAAGTGAAGGGGATTACATCACAGCAAAAAATAAATGAGGCCAGTGGAGGAAAGCAGAGGCACTGCGTTGTATTCGCCAGTCTGGCGCTGACAAGCAGTCGAAATGCTTCTTTTCCTCCCTGGTTTAGCTCGGCATCAAATGGTGGCAGGACAGTGGGTGCAGGGATGGGGTGCTTCTGAAAAGTGAAACACAGACACGCGTATTGTCTGCTTCTCCAAGATTCTCCTGTCTCCCTTTCACGTGGTAGCAACGCTCTCCTGGGTCTGTGACTCATAAGGGTCTGAAAGCTCCCTGGTCCATTTCCAGCCCTGCAGAGATTTTCCCACTGGCATAACGCTCCCGTGACTCATCTGAACAACGAAAAGCAACACGCAATTCTCCCTGGAGTGAAGGATAGGACGCAAGAATCTGAATTTCAGGGCTTGGAGTCTTCTCCAGCCGTGACAGACTCTCAAGCTGTGATCTCAGTGTGCTGGGTTCACGGGCCATCACCCACTGCCGCACTGAAGTGTCCTGGTCTCCCCTGGACTCAATTCCCTGGCCATCACACACCTGAGCAGTCATTTCCCATTAAGACTGCAAACCAAGATATTGTAGAAGTGTGTTTCATGGGAAAAATAAAAGAAAAAGAAGGAAAAAAAAAAAAAAGCATGTACCAATAATCAAACCTAGCTGCTAGTACAGGGAGAAGACATCTATAATATCCTTCCATCAGAACTCTGCCATGGCCAAATGACTTATTTATACAGAAGTGTTTCTAATGAAGCCATCATTGTGCTATCTAAAGAAATTATGAATGTGTATATTAAAGCATCCTAGCAGGGACATGACAACATCCCTGCTGAGTCTTTATTTACCTTCTATTTGAGCCCAGATCCTCAGAGGTACTTAGGGCCTCTCTGCCATTTGCATACCCCTAACGTCTTCAAAACCACCGTGAGGCTGTCACCGAACCCCAGAGGTCCTTACATTTTCACTGCTGGTATTTGCAAGGCTGCTTGTGTGCCGCTTCCCTTCGCCCCTGCCGCTGACAGCTCTCACTTACACCATCGCTGAACTGTGAGGCAATGCAGGGGCAGTGAGATGTTCCTTCACCACGCTGTTCCTGTGAGCACCCCTAAGCTGAGAGGCACCAGATCTCGCCTGAGACATGGGCAGATCATTGACTCACACTTCCATAGCCCCAGAGGCTGCATTAGCCGGCAGGAGGTGGGGAATGTAAGACTAAGCCGCATTCCCTCTGAATGAGACAGAAAGGTACCAAAGCAGAAAATGTAGCTTAGTCTGCCTCCAAAGGTTCAAGACGGAGAGAAGACGGTGACTACTTGTTTAGATGTGCACCACTCACTGGCCCGGTGCTGCAGATTTGCTCCTTCTTCTGTACTCCAGTTTTGGTTATCTCCAGTGGATCCTTTTCCAGCTGTTTCCAGGAGATCCTTAGATGCACATCAAAAGATCCTTTCTTATGTGCTTGAGTTTCCCCTAAATCACAGGAGGAGACTGAGCCCTTACCTCAAGGATGCTCATTCTCCGATGTGGCAGGAAACTTGTTTGTTAGACATCAGAAGCCCTCAAGAAATTTGTGTAAAAACCTCATTCAGGCACATCAGTGACTCAGATGGAGGATGTGAGGATCACTAGATCATAGGATGTGACTTCATAGGTTTCATTAGCAACTCACCCCAGCCTGGCTTGATCAGAAGAGCCCACGAGACCGTCCACTGCCACTATTGTATGGGGAAGGATTTTGGATGTACCAGTATATAGTAGTGCTCCCTCTGATTCTCAAAAAATAATTGTTCTTGTTGCTTTCACATCCTCCTCTTTCCCTGGGTTGTGTTTGTTTTGTTTTGATTTGTTTCGGTTTGATTTGTTTTGTTTTGATTTGTTCTGGTTTGATTTGTGCTTTTTTCCTAAGGAAAGCAATACAACAGTGACCTGGGAATACATCTTGCTCCCTGTTTAGCCAGGGGTAAACGCTCTTGCCTTTGGTACCAACCAGGAAAGGCTCCTTAGTGGAGCTGTTTCACAAGATTGACTGTGCCTGCTGCCACTCAGTAACTCATTAACTCATCAAAAGAGAAGAGAAAAGCCGTGTTGCCAGTGCTTCCTGAAATTTTCCAGCACGGCCGTGGTTTAGGCAGCTTAGCATGGAGCTAATTGCCTTCCAAAAGATCTTTTTGTCATGGCTGTTGTTGTGCCATCGCTGGGTTGGGACTGCAGTCATTAATAATCATTTTAGCATATGAAAAGCTTGTAACGAATCCATGTGCTGCAAACGGCAGACGCAATTACAGCAATAACATAATTAGGGTTATGCAATAGCCGGCTGTATCCGGACCACTGAAGGAGGAAGAGATGTATGAGAGGGATATGGGGGACTGCCGTAGCAGGGAAGGGTTGAAGGAAAGCTTGGGAACACCCTAGCGGACAGCTCTTTTATGGGATGAAGTGAAGCAACGCAAGGACACGCTGTCAGTTCTGCTGTTGACACGGCAGTTTTAGTTTCCTGGGAGGCATCTGAGACGCAAAATTTGTGTTTGTGCTGATTCAGCGACAGGCAGCCGCAAGACTCTGTTAGCCCAGACTGATCTATTTTGGAGAGAGGTTCAAGGCCAGGCTGTTGGACACTGGTTGGACTTTGGCAGTAACAGCATGACAGCAAAGCAAAAGGTGCTGGCCCCAAAGTTAGCTGAAGATCTGTCAGTTCTTCCAGAGATTTGCCTTGAAGAGCTTGAGGGAATGATTCTGTCTGTGTATGCATCCCCTAGCAGGGGCAATGATTTTATTTTGCATGTGTATGGGTTTTCCTGCTGCTTTTCGTCTCAGAATAAACAGTAGAGCATGGGTGGGTAGCACTGAGTCAATGGCTGAAGAGTGAATCAGTGAACAGGCAGTTTCTCTGGGAAAAGATATCGTCCAGCATCGTCTCAGTGCAGAGGACATGTGGGTCTGAGGTCGTACCCTCTGCGTATAGACACATTTTCATCTTGCCTGCCGAAAACTGCACTGTGTAAGAGCAGCATGTTACTGCAATGAGAAAATATCAGGAGGTTTTTGGAGACTAAAGGCGAAGAAAGACAAGTGAACAGTCTTCAGATACAGCAAAGGCTGCAGCAGAGAGGCAGGGAATGAGCTGTACCCCATGTCCCTGGGGATGCGGTGAGACAGCATGGGCTTTAATTACAGCCAGGGAGATTTTGGCTGGCCATCAGGGAAAACACGCTGATGGGAAGGACAGGGGAGCGCAGGAATGGATTGCCTGAGGAGAGCAGAGGCTCTGTCGTTGGAGGCCTTTAAGAAAGGGGTAGACAAGCATCTGTCAGGAAGGCTTTAGACAGAGCTGATCCTGCCCTGAGGCAGGAGCTGGTTGGGTTGACCTCCTGAGCCCCCTTCCAGCACTGGTTTTTATTATCTCTACTGACAACACCCCCCTACCTTAGCCCTTGGTATGCTGTATCTTGAGCCTTCTTTCTGGCAGGGAAAGGAGACACAGAAGAGTATTTTTTAAAGTAGAGCCAGGATTTGCACCTATCTTTCAAAGCCCTTAGAGTCACCCCAATGGTTCTGTTTAAAACCTCAACAAAATGTCAGGGTGCGTGCAGCTTATAATCTTTATTGCACTAAACTAGTCCAATTTGTCTTTCTTTCTGAAGTTAGCTGCAAAGTGGCCAACAGACATCACAAGCACTGCACTGGAAGAGACCGTCTATTGACTACAGAGTCCCGGAACCCCAGGCCGACGAGTGATGTAGGTTAGATCCCAAATGGGGACAGACTGCCCTTTCTTCATATTCCAAACATACTCCCACAGCTTTTTCTACTAAGCTTAAGACCTTGACATCTAAAGGCTTACGCCATGCGAATCAGAGTTGCTTCAGGAAAAGGAAATAGATGAGATGACAGCCCCAGGGCCTGGGTACCAACAGCTAGGTCAGGTAGCGTTTGTACCCAGGTTAACATAATAAACTGCAGATGTTGTAATTCGGAATCCCACACTTTAAACTTCTTTTAGTCCAGAACTTGGCAAGCCTATTTTGAATGGTCTTCATTGGAAGATTCTCAAGGTGTTAAGAATATTTGCAAATGTCTTCACTGACTTTCAGCTTTTCTTTGAGGGGCTATTTTTAATGCACGATAAGCAGCCAAAAGGAGACCAAGTCCCTGCAGGGATGAGAAAAAAGCACCAGTTCCTCTCCTTGCAACACTGCAGGTATTTTGGGCACCAGTGTGCGATGGAAAAACTCTTTGGCTTCTGCTTTTTGTGCTCTTCCCCTTTTCAGTTTCCCACATCCCTGCCTCCATGCCAGGCTTCGGTAGGGAAATATTGTATTGATTGTGATGCAGGCAATTAAACGGTGTTAATGAAGTTCAAACAAGTGTTATCATAAGCTTGGCAGCATGGAGAGAAATGAAAGGTCAGCCACAGCCCTTTGTCATCTTTTCAGTGTGGTGTTGAATGCTAATGAGGCAGTCCCAATTAGAAGAGGCTCCCCTTTGTATTGCTTGGGGATTGCATCAAATGCTCCCAAGTTCTCCAGATTTCTAGGCTCAAAGGGGACATTTGAAGTAAACTTGAAAAGACGCAGATCTGAAGCCGCTCTAATGTAAATTCAGCAAAGCCTATGGAGTTTTACTAACAGAAGTCAGATGAGAATCTGGTCTACCGTTCTCATTCTTTTCCTCTTTTTTCAATAGACTCAGATAATGATAATTGAAAAGCCTCCACCTTGGTTTAGAACTAGCCTGACTCTTCATGGCTTCAACAAAAGCCAAAGAGTCTGTCCCCATTCCCTGGGTTAATTCTCCTGCCTCAGCCAGGCCTTCTCTTCTCCCACAGGAAACCCAAGTTGTGGCTGCACCTGGATACTTTTTAGACATGCATTTTCACAGCGAAAGAGCCCTGGGTGTGTAATTTGAATGCTGAACCTGGTTTTCCCAAAAGTCAGGATTTCTCAGCAGGTTTGTTTCAGCAGGCACAGTCCACCTCTGCTTCCAAAAGCATTAAAAAAGAAAATCAAACTCGCAGTTGACTACGATGTGGAGGTAGATCATTGATCAGGGCAGAATCTGTAGCTTCCCAGTGTACATTCGCACTCTAAAGAGGTAGAAACCTAATCTTTGAAGGATTGGAGGTATGTACTTTCACCCATGCCTGCTTCTTGTGCCAAGGTCATTCCCTGCTTTGAGTTTTGTGAGTCCTAAAGGCACACTCCACGCTGAGAAATCAGGAGTTGCAAAGGGAAGGCTTGGAGTAACCCAGCTGAGCTACCATTTTGACAGAGCTGTTAAAAGACAGGAGCCTGTCTTTACTCCAGAGTGCCTTCAAGCAGGGTTACAATCTACCACTGCCTAATTGCCCTCTTATAGATTCTTCTTCATCAAAGAAGTTCATTTGATTTCAGGTTCTTCTGATTTACTCAACCACTTCTTAAACACCCCAACTGAAAACCTTTTTATCTTATGACTCGCTCTTTGAAGAAGTCTAGTGGTCTTGAAGGATGCCATCTCCAGCTGATACTGACTACAGAAATAGCTCCAACCAGTAGTGGAAGCCTTTGGATTTGGAATAACTCCCTGAAAGTACAGTTGCAAAATGGAGAAAAGGAATTCAGGGTAGAATTGAAATTATATTTTATTCATCCTTGATACGTTTTCTCTTTGATCTACCACAGCATCCAGGTGTCACTGCCTTGAGTCAGTGGAACTGACACACAAAAATATAAGCAGGGCAGAAGCTCTAACCATATTCCAAAACCCGCAGCCTCCCCTTGGGCTTCAGTTCAAGTTGTCAGACATCAGTGCAGATAACAACCAGCCCATGCTGGGCACAGAAATCCAGTGCTGTTTACTAGCAGCAGGAGGTGTTATGTACCTCGTTTGCAAACCCAATTGTTTGGGAAAACTTCCAGAGAAATGCAGCACCTATTGCTGAAGATCACTGGGCAACAGGATTTAGCTCCAAAAAGTTGTAAAGTGAAATCAATACTGGAAAAACAAAATGGAAACTGCAGCCTTCTCTTTATCCAGAAAAAAAAAGGTGTTACATGAGGAAATACCTTGTTCTCCACCTACATACCTCGGTTTGTTGCTCAAATGTACCATCTCCAAAGATAAAAAATCAGCCACGGTCATGTGTAAAGCAAAGTATTTGTCCACAGATACCAACCACCCACTACACGCAAGGTTGCTAAAGCGTCACTAAAGCATGATACCTCTGGGTCACTGTTGGTGCAAACTTCATTTCTAAATGAATCTCATACACCTCTTTCCCCCTATCCAGGTCAATCCAGCGATCAGCCTCAATACATACTAAGAAACTTGGACACAGTACCAGAAGTAGGTCATAATTAAGCAAGGTAGCTTGTAAGAGCCTTACAGGTTGCCTAGAAACGACATTTGCAGAAGTGTTTAACCACATCTAAAAATAATTGTCCAGACAAATCAGAGACCAATGGGAGCATTATTGTAAGAAATGTCACCTCATGCCAATAGGGGACAGAGGTCTTTGATCAACCGTGCTCTCCTTTCACAAAATGAGAGAAAGCCATCCCCACCAAAGGAAATACAGTGGTTTACAGCGCCGTGTGCCTACAGTAGCAGAGGTCTCATTTAACCTGCACGGTGTGGTATCAATTTTAGACGGTGCCTGTGAAGTCATCCGGACAAATCATTGCTTAAAACTGGATGGCGTTGTACAGGAATGATCTGTAAGATAAACCCATCCTTGTATTTACAGAGTAGTAATCATTCTCCATCTGTGCAGTTCCCAAATCTGTCAATAACGCCAGGCAAGCATAGCATATTGGAAAACAAAGCACAGATCAACTTCTGCAAGGCTTGCTCCTGCTGAATGGAGTGCAAGATGTGCTATTTGCTTGTCCTGCGCAAAATGTTAGAAAAACTGAAGGAATAGTAGTCTTGGTTGTATTCCCGTAGAGTAGCTTTGCCAGACACTGACCTTCAGTGCAGTAGATTGAACAGTACAGCTAGAGGTCTTACAGATGTGGATAAAATGCTTGGAAAGACCTCTGACCTTCCAGAAAAAACCTGCACAGCTTCAGTCATCAGCCTCTCAATCTTATGTACAGAAGAGACTCCAAGGAAAGCTACTGGACTCAGAATAAGGGGAGATAGTTGTACGATCCTTGGGATCTAGGCAATGTGGGGACTGTCACAACGGTGCTGAGAACAGCAAACCACTTCTGGTCTGTGTGGAAAGACTTAGAAGCCCACGTACTTCACAGGGCTCAAAGACATCACCTCCCCTTCCTTCCTCCCTCTATCGCTTCTCAACAGTTTCTCCTCAAGAGAAACAATGATAGCAAACACCTTCGGTTCACACCTCTAATTAAATTTCCATCTCTGCTGCAAGGCACGTGGGAATAAAAAGCTAACACGGAGCTTTCTACTTAGGCAATAACGAAAGAAAAAAAGCCCAGAGGCAGCTACCAGAAGCAATATGGGTGATGCCTCCTACCTCCATCCATGAAGCAGGGCCTCATTGTATCACTTGCTTATGTCATTCCTATTTCTAGAGTTAAAACTCACCTTTCCACCCAGTTCTTGTAGCTGGGAATGTCCTTGGCATAGAGAAGCTTGTTGGAGGGTGAGTCTTTGCCCAGACGGTGTTCTGAGGTCGAACAGGAGTCCATGAAAGTCTGAGCCACTACAGAGAGGCAGGCGTCTGTGATGCTGTTCTTGTGGATGTCGAAGACGAACTGTGGGTTCTTGATCATGTTAACCCAGAACCGTAAGGGCAGGCTGCAAGAGGGGTGGGAGGGGTGGAAGAGGTGAGTCAGTCAGTGCACGGCTCACAGGCTTTTTTGTGTGAGGTCGCAATGGTAAATGGTGTGTGGGGATCAAAGATCATGGTGTGGAGATAAGGATTCTGGGATAAGCTTTGATTTACAATAAATTCCTCCCCTACAGGACCGTAGGGACAGCAGTGGAGTCACCTCAGGAGTAGCTTTTGTCCCCGTTATCCTTACAAACCAGATTTTGTCAGTCTTAAAGTCAATGCCATCTCATTGAAGTTGCACATAAATTAATGG
Source organism: Balaeniceps rex (assembly GCA_013401315.1). Classification (NCBI taxonomy): domain Eukaryota; kingdom Metazoa; phylum Chordata; class Aves; order Pelecaniformes; family Balaenicipitidae; genus Balaeniceps; species Balaeniceps rex. Next base: position 32,201 of record VYZW01046005.1, read on the forward strand.
GAGTATAATTGAGGTGATGAAAATGACTCCTAATTTCTCTATGTTAGGTTTCAATGTAAAGCTGCACCCATTGGCTGCTTCATCAGACGAGGATAGGCATTACATCCGCAAAACTTACGGTGAACATTTGTCGTTGAGGGACTTGGCTTTTAGCCCTCATAGCCACCCCATGGGAAGAGAGGTAGATAGAGCTCCCACGCTGAGACGGGAAGTGTTAATGGCACGCACTGTGTGCTGTGGACACCGTGTACTGTACACTCCACAGCTCAAGCCCAAGCCCACATACGATCCCAGCACACTGGGCATGAAGCAGTCGTTACGTGACAGGGAAAACCCTGTTGCCTCAAGGACAAAAAGGAACTGGGAAACAAGTGTTGCAGCCTTTGAAATGAAAATATATCTGCCCTAACCAAGGAAATGTTATTCCAATTGCAATCCAAAGCCCTTTTTATTCCCCCCGTTCTCAAAGGAACAGTTCATTTGTACGAGATGCCCTGAGGTATCTACCTCCAGCCTTTGCCTCAAGCTTTTGTGTCAGGGCAAATGCATTCATATGATCATGGCCTAGAAGCTGAGATGTGTCACTGATCACAGAGTCAAACTCTTGTCTCTCTGTCAGGTAGACTGTTAAGTCTACCTTCAGTGACTGCACCTTCCCAAGAGGAGGTTATTTTTCAGCTTCACAAATTCACCTGATGTTCAGGCTAAAATCCCCAGTTCCTCCCATTTGCTCGTTACCCGATGTGTTCACAGCACCATAAAAAAATTCATCTCCAAGTTCGATGCATTTTGGGTAACAGCAGGCAGTTTAGCATGTCCTGACAGAGAGGTGACACCATGTTTTCCTAAACTACCGTGTGTTCTCCTGAGCCACCAAAATCACACAGCAAATGCAAGGAAAAACTCACACAGGTCCTATCAGCCAAGCAGCCTCTGTAGGAGAAAGGGCAGAAGTTCAGGGGAAGCAGAAGATGCTGGCAATGAGAGCTGATGGGAGTCATGGGAAGGAAACATTGTAGGCTGGGAACGGAGGAGTCATCTTTTGGGGGATGAGGTGGACGAGTGAACCCTGCAGAACCTTCTTCTGCAGGTGTTTGGATGGCAAACACAGCCACAGTGAGGGCGAGCAGAGAGTGCACGGATGTGTGCCTGAGCGCGTGTACGGGTGCGGGGAGGGGCTGGGGGGATGATGTCCCTAGCTGGGAATAATGAAGCCCGTGATGTGACTTTGAGTTAATTTAATCTGATTGAACAGATTTCTTCATACTGCCCCTTTTCCCACATACACACACACCCTGCCTGCCCCCCTCCCCCCTTAAATAAACCTCCTGCTCATTTAGTCTGAGTGGCTGCAATCAGCCTTAGATTAGTGCCGCAGATAATGTTAATAATATGCTAATGTTTCATTAGTTGAAAGCCTCTTTGGTGCATGGGGTTTCTTTTTTTATGTCACTGCGCTGTGACGATCTGCCATCAGCATGGCTGGTAAAAGGAAAAAATGCATGAGCTGGGAGCCCCATGGCTCTCCTCTGCTGTTCCTTTTATAGTCCCTGTATTTGCACAGGAGAAGGGGAGGGAGCGATTCCCCAGGGGACTCTTTCCAACAGGGAGACTCAGCGGAGAGGAGCCGCAGAGATCTTTTCTCTCCACCGACACTGGCTTTTCCCCGTTGTCCCATTACGTGTACGAAGAGGGGCTGCTGCCTGGCAGCTAGAGCAGGGGGCTGGTGTCAGACTTTGTCACTTGCTCCAAAGGAGACTCGCATCCAGCTCCAGACCCTTTAAGTGCTTAGTACCATTTGAGGTGCTCTCCTGGCCTCCAGCTGCCAGCCCAGGAGGGTGCAAGTCTCCTGTGGGTGCTGCACATCCCCTGTGGATGTCTGGGATACTTTAAAATATCTCAGATGGCACTGGATGCCTATGTGTGGGCAAACAAATGGAGCTCTAGCCCCCCTCTGACTGTAATGGGAATTCAAACACCCAGTCTAGATGAAGACAGTGGTGCTGAATCCTCTCCCATGCCTCCCTAGACATTCCTATGGGCCTGGAGACTACAGCAGTTAAATACTTCACCATTTTTCCTCCTGTATCCTCATGAGATTCCTCAGAAATACTGCCATCCCCATGTAATACAGGGCAAACTGGGACCTGTTCAGCCAAAGCGCTCCATCCCTGAATGCATCCTTTGGACTCTGGGATCTTCTGGCTTCCCCATAGGCTTGGGAACTGAGCCTGGTGCTCTGAACCCCATGCCAGGCTCCTCAGCTTCCCCAGAAGCCAGATCCCAAACCACATGTCCCTCTCATCTTCTTCCAGTCCAGGACCTGGTGCTGGACTGTACTGGGGTGTCTCACTCACCAGTTGCTCTTCCAGGTGTGCCGCACGTGGGGGTCATGGATGTTGTGCTTGTCAGCCTGCTCATCCAGGAAATCAAACATGTATTTGATAGCCAGGGGAAGAGCACTGCCACGGTGAGCAGTGCTGAAGATGGTCTCAAACAGGTCATCTACGAACTTCTGGAGGGTGCCCTGTTGGGAGAAGGAAGGAGAGAAGAATCTGAGATACCAAGTTGGAAGAGGATATTGTATTTTGGTACCCCACTGAAAATGGAGTGTGTCTGTGAATCAGGCCCAGAAAGTGTGACTGAAAAGTGGGAGCCATCTAATATCTGTTAAATGTGACATGAGCTGGAAATTTCAGTACAGATGTCGTTAAGCAGGCATGTGCGTCTTCACGATACCTGCTACATCTGGTCAGCAGCCAGCTGGAGCAGGTCAAGATGCTACCTGTCCTCTCTGCTACTAGCACTCCCTGCCAGGGACAGTGGCTGAGCTGTGGTGGGATAGAATCATAGAATCATAGAATCGTAGAATGCTTTGTGTTGGAAGGGACCTTTAGAGGCCATCCAGTCCAACCCCCCTGCAGTGAGCAGGGACATCTTTAACCAGATCAGGTTGCTCAGAGCCCCGTCCAACCTGACCTGGAATGTTTCCAGGGATGGGGCCTCCACCACCTCTCTGGGCAACCTGTGCCAGTGCTTCACCACCCTCACTGTAAAAAATTTCTTCCTTATATCTGGTCTAATATAGTCAAGGCATACCTTGCCCCATCTCAGGTATATGGTGATGGAGAGGCCTGGATATGTTCCCACTGAAATTTCTCTTCTCTGAGTCCTACCCTCAACTGCTTTAGTGCGTGCATGAGACAAAAACTAACCATTTTCTATGTTGGCTTTCATCCAGGGCCAATTCTTAAGCTCAGAATAGAAGTCAGATGACTGTCGAGCAGAGCAGAAGGTGTCATTGAGACAAATGGGACAAGAGTGCCTACAGAGAGGTGGCTGGTTTATATCTGTGAGTAGTATAATAAATAACACAAACTTCATCTTAATCCCCAAGAGGCCTCCTCATTTTTTACTGCCCATTGGCATGGGACTGAGGCAAACCCTAGAAGCAATGCATGGATGTGTCAGTAATGTCCACTGCAGTGACGGCAGAGGTCTTCTTATGCTCCTCTGGGAGGAGAATCCCAGATCCTGTGCTTGGAGAACCACCCTGGACAAACTGGTGAGGACAGTTGACCTTTAGTAAGAAGGTAAAGAGCTGGAATATGAGAAGGTGACCAGGCTTGGAGAAGGGGGCAGTTGAGGAGCGGTGATATCAGATGAGCTGCAGGCTGGGTTTGGGGGCGAACCAGGCAAGGCACGCTTTCCCTGCTGAATGAAGAGCTCTAGCCCAGGTTTGAACCTCTGCTCTGCCACCAGATCTTCATAGGTGATGTGAACAAACCATACGGCTGCTAAAATAACCAAAAAGCAATCAAATCTCCAACAAATGTTTCCTGATATGCGAGATTTCCTCTTCTGAAAAATAAACCCTTCCCCTTGCTCTGCAGACCCAGGAAAGAAATTCTCCTTACTAGAAACAAAGCACCAGGTTCCACCAGAGTGGCTCAAGTTTACATAGCGCTAACAAATACTTAATTAGAAAGCTGGTGTCTCTTGCTGATTCACCACTTGATTTATCCTTCAGGAAACAAACAGAGGTACCTTTTGCTCGCGTGAAGTCCTACAGGGTGAATAAAGCCCTGCAGCACATGTCTGACTCAGAAAGGAGCCCCGAGGGGAAATCTTGTTGGTGTGACATGGAAGAGCTGCCCTCAGGTTCAGTTTCTGGAGAGAATTAGTTCTCTACATGCTCACCCACACAAACACAAAGAAAACTTCTGAAGCTTTTAGGCAAGAGGCTCTTGGTCTCAGAGGTCAGGGATTTACCGGAATAAAAGTCATTGTCCGTTTAACTAAGTATTCCCAGGGATTGTATTACCAGCAGTTGCTCTCTCTCCTCTCTCCCTCCCTCAAATGGTCATGATGAGAAAAGAAAATTGCTCAGCCCAAGAGAGGAAACAATAAACCCCCAGCCTTTCTACTCTCTCTATTGCTGTGCAAGTTTTGCAACTGCTTTCCTGCCACCTCCACCAAAAAAAAGCAGCAAATGTTGAGTTTGTGATCCGGAACAGAAAGCAAAAGCGATTCAGTGGTGGGGTAGGGGATGTATCCCCAGACAGCGTAAATCAGCACTGGTCCAATGCTTGCTGGTTTACACCAGCTGGGGCCCAGGCCCTGGGGAGCATCATTTTCTTTTTACGTTGTGTGATCCATAAAAGCATCTTGATGCCAGGGAGCTGGGCATGTACCAAGGGCTAAAGACAAAGCCACTTTATCTCCAAATCCCACTGCAACATAGACAGCCTGAGTGAGGATGCGGGGAGAGTCAGACACCAGAGGCAAAATGAGTCAAGGAACAAATGTGCAGGTACAACTGTACAGTAGGACACAAGCATGGGATGGATACCTGTCTGATGGGCAAACTCAGATGGCGTTTGCATGAACACATGAAATTGTGTTTGTGCCTATTAACACCCTGACAAGAAATGGTAACAGTCAAAATTTCAGAGAAGGGAGGAAGATTGGGCTGTTTGATTGCTCAGAACAGGGTGAGATAACACCGTGGTCAGCCACACCTGAGCCACAGCTACCCTATAGTTTCCACTTCTGGGATGCTTTGAGATAACTCTCATGTTAGAGAGATTCGGGCACAAAGATGCTCTGTGCTGCAAGAGGACGGCAGAACTGCAAAGGGAGCCTTTCTCCGATTGTACTGCCTTCCTCCCCACCTGCCCTAGTCCCTGCTGGGGTGCAAAAGAAGATCATTGCAGCCTCTTCATTAATGCAGGCTTCTCCAAGGAGACCACCATCCACAGGGTGGAAGAGCAAATGAATGTAAACTCAGACAACTGCTTTTGCCCACGCTCTTGTGGAGCCTTTACAAGTGAGTTAGGTGGAAGATAGTCTCAGTTAGAGGTGAAAGAAGGTGAAAGGTCTGAGAGCTTTTGTCAACCTCAGAGAGATCCAGCTGCAGAAGAACCGGCCATACCCTTCGCAGGGAAAGGACAGCGTGGTGGTGAGTGACAGTGTGCAGACAGCGGTAATTAAGCCACTTTCTGTTGACGTCGTGGAGCCAAAGTCCCCTGCAGGAAGTTTTAGACCTGTCAGCTTGAGTGATCTCCACTTCTGCAAGTGTCCTCCCCATGATGCTGCATCCCCAATTACGCTAAACACTCACACACTGCCCCACTACAGAAGTTTTTGCAGGCTCTGGAAGGCACCCAGGGGGGTGGTTTCCATCATTTTGGGGAATATGGATTGAGCAGATGGGATCTTACCAACTTCCCAACATCCAAGAAGTGTTGTTTTGGGAAAGCACAACCAGCCAGATCACAACATAAGGGAGGACTTGGCTCTGCACTACCCCTGGGAGCCAGTCTTCACAGTGTGGGCAGTCCTTGCCCTCTCTGAAGAGATCTGCCATGGGCCAGCGGTGATGTGTGAGATGTGTCTGGAGATTCAGTTCAGGATGTCCCTGCTCTGCCCTCTCCTGACTTAATCTGTGTTTTCTCTTTGGAGACCCTGAGCTTTCCATGCCTCAGTGGGGTTGGGCATTTAACTCTGCTTGCTCTCCTTGGAGCTGGCCACCTATTAGCCACATCACGCACGGTCAACTTAACCCCCTGCCAAGTCATCAGCACGAGAGTCTTTACGGGCCCAGGGGAACGGTGGAGAAGAAGAACTTGTACCACAAACCTGAGGGTTTTGTGGCAGAGGAGCCCATTTCAGACCGTGAGGCGTGACACATCCTTGGCACCTGATCTGGGTACATTGACTCCCCAGCTCTTCATTCGCTCAATTTTGGTACAAGCTACAAGCCAGTATAATCGACAACCCCAACACACACCTGCCCCTCTGCTGACTTTCTCCACCAGTCTCATGGCCCTGGGTTCTTTACTCCTCATTGCTCGCCAGTTTCCCTTTTCTGACTCTGCTTTCTAAATTCAAGCTCCTTCCCTCCATGCCTGGAGCACTCCTCTTGCCCTATTTTCCTTCTCTCTTTATCCTCCTTTGGCATCCTTTGAGCAGTCTCTCATTTATTCTAGGGAAAAAGTTCCACTGCAGCCTTTAAAAACCCATTTCTCACCCTCTTCCCCACCCACACCATGTACCTTGGTGGCAAGTAGCCTCGTCAGGTAGATCTCAGAAACCATCTTGCTGCCCCGGTCACCCTCTTTTTGGTCACCATGCTCATGGTTCTTCACCAAGTGCCACATCTTGACTCCACTCTCAAGGTCAGGGGTGATCATGGGGGTGCGGGAACGGAGGCTATCCGGGCTGCCTGTGTAACGGATCATGTTTTCTGCAAAGAGAGATGCACGTGTCTCAGGCCTAGTAGCACTCAGATTGGGATTCATGGGTTTCACCGAGGAAATATGCTAATGACATGCCACCTAATAGAAGTTTTTCATCAGACAGGCAAGAAGACCTCTTCTGTCTGGGTTCGGTAGCAGGTACCTCTCCCATTCAGTACATGGGGTGCATGCTCACACAGGTTTTGGTGTGGGGCTGAGACAATCACAGCCGGTGTGTCCACCCTGGGGTGACGCTAGTTCGGGTCTCCAAAGTGAGAAGGCTGTAGCAATACTGTGACGTCCCCGTTCTCACAAGCTCAGCATTTCCATATTCGTGTTAAATAAATTTCCATCAATCAATTTGTAGCAATAGGCAGCAAGGGCATATCTCCTGGTGAAATTACAATGTGAGACAGAGAGGCCCCAAAGCAGCTGTATGGACCAGGCCTTATCATCAAAGCATTACCTCATGACTGAGTGATTTGCTCAGCAAAGACAAGGGATGATGCCAAGCCAGACACAGAATCATAGAATGATAGAATCATAGAATGCTTTGGGTTGGAAGGGACCTTTAGAGGCCATCCAGTCCAACCCCCTGCAGTGAGCAGGGACATCTTTAACCAGATCAGGTTGCTCAGAGCCCCGTCCAACCTGACCTGGAACGTTTCCAGGGACGGGGCCTCCACCACCTCTCTGGGCAACCCCTTCCAGGGCTTCACCACCCTCAGTGTAAAAAATTTCTTCCTTACATCCAGCCTAAATCTCCCCTCCTTTAGTTTAAAACCATCACCCCTTGTCCTGTCACCACAGGCCTTGCTAAAAAGATTGTCCCCATGATGTAAATGTCTACACTATTAAATTAAACAAGGCTCAAACACTGACTTTGAGTTGCCCATGCTCTTTACCTCTTATCATGTTCCCTGGCAAAGCTCTGGCCTGGAACAACTAGCACTGTCAGTGTCAGGCACTGCCTAGGCCTGGTTCGGGGGATAGTACCAGCTACTCATCGTAACCAGTACGGCCAAGTACAACTTGTTTTACCTGTATGGATGTTAGCCAAACCATGCCATGCTGCTTGGCCTTATGGCCAGAGAGCAGGCCATGGCCTTTTAGCACAGCATATTGATGTAGCTAACATGACCTCTTGCCTAGCTCCAGCCTTAGGAGGAGCTGCCTCCCCTCCCTCCTTTGGCGTCAAAGCAATCCAATAACTCCTGCCCAGCCATCGCCTTCACTCCCTGCTCCAAAATCTTGTTTTGACAGAAAGTAAACCAGAACCGCAGGTGGGCCTGCACAAACTTCCTCTCCAAGGACATCTTTAGCCTACAAATTTTACCTCCCTTTGCCTCTGAGTGATGGCACGAGGCGTTCCCCTCTCCCTGACCTTCCAGCAATGCTGCAGATAGAGTCTTTTCCAACCGTAATTAACAGAAGTGTTGCACCTTTCTGTAGCAAGATCTGAATCAGCCTCATTAATGCATTACCAATCTCTACATATTAATTATCAGATGGAATATCCTTTTTCTCTCTGGATGCTGTTTTCTTAATTGCAATTAACAATCACTTCTGACCCACCGCATCTTCTCCTCCCCCTGCATTCTTCCCCACTCCCTCCCCCTGAAAAATCAAATGGCAAAAGAATTAAAGAAATCCAACAGAAATTAACCCCCCTCAAGTCTTCCTTCTCAAAGGTCACTGTGTCTTTCAGTAATTGCAACAACATGGCAAAGAGGATGAATATTAATAAGGTCTGGTGGATTGCTTATGTCCTTGGAGAAAGAGGAAGGGGGCTCCTCCGGACATTGAGTAACCGTACTTTCCCTCAAGCTAAAGGGAGTAAGAAGGATCAGAGATGTTTTCAGAAATTAAAAAATAATAATAAACTGATACGACAGCTGCATCCAGGTTGGAGGGTGGTTTTGCAGAACGCTGGTTGCACATTAGAGATGTTTTGCTTTGCCCCCTCCGGCATCACCATAGTGAGACACGTCCTGGGCTGCAATTGTAATGCAGGGGAGAGAGGTGTGTGATGGTGTGAGGGAGACTCAGGAGGTCTCTGGTTGGCTCTACAGAAGAATTTCCACCTGGTCTCTATTTCACAGCTGTCTCATTCTCAGTTTTCTCATGGGTAAAGCAGAAACAACAATCCACTGCCTTGAGATATTCTGATATAAGAACTCAGTAAGCCATTTTTATTATTATTCCAGGTGCAAATTCCCTTGGAATAATAAGATAGCTGGGTGGGACACACAACACCCACTGAGATATAACTGTAGACAGGCTATGCCCTACGTAGATTGTGGTTGCTTATAGTCCCAGAGGCCTCTCATCTGTGCCACAGGTTCGTCTTCACAACAGACCATGCTCCGAGGACTTTGCCCACCAGAACGACTGAGCCCATATAGTGTGCCGTACTTCTTCCTTGCCTTTCCCTGTGCAAACTCTGAGTGAGGTTCAGTGATCTAAAATGTAGGCAGCTAATTATATAAGTTCTTCCTTTTGTTAATGAGGGAGGAGAAGTACTTCCTAAGAGCAATCCAACCACTTGGATCAGCAGCTTGGACCAGACGCCTACGTTTTAGATGACTAAATCCTTTCCTCCTGCCATTTCTCAAGCAATCATACCCACTAGTCATCTGCCTATCATGCTTTCTGCTGGTGCTCAGTGTCTTGTAACCACCATGACGTTTGGGATCTCTCCTCCAGTGCCCTCCCAACCCATATCAGCACACAGGCCCTTACCGTACTTGCTGGCTGAGGTCCGGGAGACCGTGGAGTTGTTGACTGCATTGTAGGCAGTGACTTGCTTGGAGACTAAAGCTACCACAGATCCATCTGGCACCTGTAGAGAAAAAAGGACTTTGTCAATAAGCTTCTGGAAACCGGTTGAGGAGCATGCCAAGGGCAGCAGAAATTCAAGCAGCAGAAACTGAGCCGTAAACCAGTGTCACTGTAGGCAGGACAGTAGTTTTGGCCCAAAGCTTCAAATGCTTTCTTCAGTGGGTCTATTAACAAAAAAGGGACAAAATCTCCTGTTACACCACCAAAAGCCTGCACTTGGGCAACAGGACAACTGATGACAAAGCGGACTCTGCTCCATTCAGGTCCTGATTTAAAGCCCAGTGATGACAATGTGAGTCTTTGCATGAACCTCAGTAAAGCTGACAGCAGATTCTTCACAAGGAAGCTTTTATGCAGAACAGGAGCATGAGAAGAATAAAATCATCCAAGCTATTTCAAACATCGAGGATGGGATGTCCCATAAGGATGATAAAACTGATGTGAAATTTTCTATTCTTCCACTTCGATTGCAGGTGGCATCTAGGTACCTAGCTCAGAAATGAATATCTACATCTTCCACTTTGACTGATGCTGTCAACCTCTCCATGCACAGTCTCCCCCTTCCACGTGGCAAATGCACCGCTGGACTGAAGTGACTCCCACAACTTCTTTCTCTTTGCTGTGTCAGAGGGTCTCAGATAGGGGAAAGCAGCAGGTTTGGAGTGTCTGTGCTCGAGGATGTCATGGAATAGTGTTGCAACAGACAACGGAGCTTTCTGAAACGAGCCAGACTTTCCGTTTCTACAGCTAGGCAATTCATGTGGGTCCCGTATCAGAAATGTTAAGAAGCCAGTGGCTCAGAGGAGCCATATCAGGAATATCTGTGATAAATAAGACATCATAAAAAGGAGATGGGTGAAAAAAACCTGCTAACAACGTCTAACTCTTGTCTGTGTAATAATAATAATTAGCACTTGCATAGAGTTTTTCATCTTCAAAGCGCTGCAGAAGCTAATTAAATAGCCCCTCAGCAATCATGGAAGGCAATTATTGGCTCTTTGTAGTTTTAGCCCCACACTACAGATGGGGAAACTGAGGCAACAGGAACATCAGTGTCTGTCCCAGCATGCTCCGTGTCTGTCCTCAGGACAGACAGGGTAAATGATGTAGAGCTCAACACCCCAGCAGCTGAGGACCTGTTCTGCCCCAGTCTCATCCATGTAGCTGGGAGCTCATTGCCTGAAGCAAACAACTGGAAAAAGCACAGAAGTGAAAGGAAATTATGCCTGGTTTGTTGGTGAAATAAAATAGAAAATGTCCCCGCTCTCCCTGAAAAAAAGTGTTCTGGAGTCAGCCAGCGATGCTTCAGTCAATCTGAAGTGAAAAGTTTTGTTTCCTTTTCAAATTATTGCTTGCTGCCTCCTCAGGTCAGCTGTTAAATGACAAAAAAAATCTTGTTATGAAACATGGATTGCTGAGGTGTGATTAAGGAAATGACAAAATTGACAGCATCGGATTAAACTTAATGAGATACTTTTTTTTTTGTTTTTTTGGCAAGGGGAGGAAGGAGTGGGGGGAGTTTTTGACCAAAACTCCATTTTTCATTAAATCTACCACTTGTGTAAGATATTTTTGGACATCTTTAGCCCTCTCTTGTGGATCTCAAGGTCATGGAGAGATGAAGAGAAGCCCTGTCCTAAGGCAGGTCACATAGTCCAGGATTGAAAACAAGGGTTCCTAGGTCAGTGACAACTCCACTGCACTATGGTCTCCAGTCATGCTGCTTTCCTCCTTTTTCTTCCAGACACTAAGCCTCTTTCCCTTCCATTTTTTTCTCTTCCACCCTTCCAAACTCTGCTAGCATTACCAGGCCTTTAATGCATTGGAAAAAGGGGGATGGAAGGGCTTGTTCTCTGTTTGTCTACATGAGAAATGTTAACTCCTGTTGTCCTCATGACCACATCTCCTCTTCACATCCTTCACTCACCAGGGATGCCCCTACCTTTGAGAGAGACAGAGGATTTTAGGATTTTTTCTTCCCGTGGCTTCATCTCTAATGTCGTGCAGGGTAATTACTACAGGGACAGTGGAACAGGATGGATGCACTCAACACAGGGGCTCTGCCCAGTTATTGCCCGCTCAATCATTGTTTACCTCTGCATCTTAGAGAACAACACTTTGCCCTTCTCCTTTCTATTTTCTTAGCTGATCTACCTTCTACCCATCCTCTCGCACAGTTACCTGATAGTGTGCCAGCGTGTTGAGTCTCTTCCAGTCATTCTCTATCTTGGTTGTGATGTCTTCATCCTGAAGGATCATCCTCGCCCCGCTTGCTTGTCGCCACTCTGCAAGGAGAACAGGGACACTGAACTCTGCTGTGCAGAGCCTCTGAGATAGAACCACAGAATCATAGAATCACAGAATGCTTTGGGTTGGAAGGGACCTTTAGAGGCCATCCAGTCCAACCCCCCTGCAGTGAGCAGGGACATCTTTAACCAGATCAGGTTGCTCAGAGCCCCGCCCAACCTCACCTGGAATGTTTCCAGGGATGGGGGGCAGAGCCCTGGTAATCCCTGTGCCCATAACCCCTGTAGTCACACATGTGCAGGCTGCATCCGTGTAGCAGCATTTCAGTCACTGCCTCTACGCTCTGTCTGATGCCTCCAACCGCATACAACATGCGAATGCACAAATGTCCAGAGCCCTCTTTCCAGAGGGAAAGAGAAGACAAACGAACATTAAAAGTTCAGGAAGATGGTTCAGGAAAGTATGCAAAAATCATAGCCATATGGCAAAGCTCAGAGTCAAGTCCCAGGTTATCCAGACTGGTTCCTTTACCCTTGATAAAATGATATTGCAATCACAAAACAACTTTTGCACAGGAAACACCCACCCCTTTAAAGAGTGACAGCATATAGAGATCAGAAAATAGAACAGTTGCCTACTGAAACGAGACGGCCAAGGCTAGGGCACAGCAGCATGCAGTGGTGAGCTCTATACAGATAAATAAAGCAATGACCAGAGAGCTGTTGATCCATTGGCAAAGCTGAACAGAGCAAGGCCTGGTGCTTTAGCACCCTGATTATTCACAGTGCTTAACTCAGCTTACTCCCTGGCTCTTTTCTTGCTCCAATGTGGCTGTTCCCAAGACCGACCTGTCCTTGCGTATATTAGCCATCACCATGGGACAGGAGCAAATGAATCCCACTTGTGTCAGGGATAGAAATTCATCCCTGGTCCTCTTTCCCCTTCCTTTAGCAGCATAGACACAGCCTTTACAAACACCTGAGATATGTCTGTGTGCCAAGACGTAGCCACAGAGAGGGCTCCCCTGGGCAGAGCAGTGTCTTGTTCAGCACAGCAGCAGACCCTGTACTGGGCTCAGTTCATCTCCATTAGTGCTCACACATCGCTTCTTGCTACTCAAATCCAGAAGTGATGGAGGGCAGGAAGCCCTTAGCTTCCAGCACAGGAGAGGCACAATGGGGAGAAAAGCCAGAGACAGAACCAACACCCTGCTCCGTGGAGCATGTCATCTCTACCAGCCTTCAGCAGCGTGCCCGTGGGCAGAAGGGCTCCAGTTTCTGACCGCATCCAGTTCTCCAGCCTGCACCCTGAAATGATGAATGCTCCTCTCCTTCTGCAGCACTGGAGCACCCCGTCACTTCGCAGGGTACCACCTTTTGCTCAAATCTCGAAGGATGCTCCATGTGGAGGATTGTCACAGCTTTCCCCACAGAGGCCTCACAGACTTGCCTACAGGCAAGGAACACGTAAACATGGCCAAAAGGAGAGAAAGGTAGCATCACCTGGTGACACCAGGGAAAGCCGTGGCTTAACCACAGACAACCTGGACCATCCAAAGCTATCTTTTTGGTTCTCATGTCTCAGTCACAGTGACCCAACCACATACAGTTTAGCCAGAGCCAAAGCAGAAATTCTATTCATTTGCGGGAGTTAATTAAAATGAACTCTTGGATATGGAGACATCACCTGCCACCCCTGCTTATTTCTCCTAATATAAAAATGCAAGGACCGTTGCAAATTTCTTTTGGTTTCAGCAGTTTTCTTATCACATAATTAAAATGTATTGGGAAAGCCGTCCTTGCCTTTATTATTCATTTAAATTAGCAGGAAGAGGTCAGCTGCTGTGTTTATTGCTGGGTGTTACTTTGGCTGCAGATACTCAGAGAGTAAGCAAAGGTTATGTTGGCTAAGCACTGATCCTGAACTGCCCTGCATTTACTCCAGCTCCTTAGATCCTCACCTACATCATCCTTGTGATGGCCGAGGGTGATGCTCTCTGTTCATTCCCAACTGGACTGGATTCCTGGAAGCTAACTGGTCCCAGGCATTTCTGGGAAGAGCACAAAATGCTGAAGTTTGGACTGGGTTGGGAAACGGTGTTCTTATGAAGTGCCCCACAGTGCCAAAGCCACTTCTACTGTCACACAGGGTGTCTCTTATGTGCCTTCCTCATGGTCTCTTGGGGACGGTGTCTCTGATGTTTCTCCTTCAGGGCTCTGCATATTCCTATGTTCCTCCTCTCTTCTGACTCGTTTTTGGGGAGGGACACACACTCACGTAGTGTTTCGGGAAGGATGCACAGGTTGTCAGGGTTGCACTTGGCTCTGATATGAAGGGTAGGCACAGCTTTCCTCATTCTGTACTTAATTTGTATTCAAGGGCTGGAGAGAGTTCTCAGAGCAGCAGCAGCTTTCCTTCTGCTCCAGGGGAGCTGGGGACATCATGGGATGCTCCTGCGCAGTCACAGGGGATTACCAAGCCCTTCCCCTTGGCCTTCCTGCAGAAAGGGGCCATGTGAGGAAGAGGAAGGGCCAGTCTGACTCGGCACAAGACCCACTTCGGAGCAAGACAAGGGGGAAAACACCCTGCAGGGGACGTTCAGAGCATCTGGCTTCAGTTTTCCAGCCTGTTTGCCCTGACCAAATACAAATCACTTCATCACGCATCTGAGCAATGGGACCCCCAGTCGTGGTCCCCAAACCCTTCCCAGTCTCACAGGAGCCCTGCACGCTCCCCTTCTCCACGAGTGCCAGCTGAGGTGGTCGCACACCGATCCGCAAGGAAATGCGGTGGCTGTGAGCAAGGGAACGGGAAGGGAGGGTGCAAAGGAAGAAAAGGTGACCCTGACATCCATATTCGCAGCACTAAGTGAAAACTGTTAGCTTTGTCCTCGCTGGCAGCACCCTGTCCCCTCTCTCATCAGATCTGCGCACTCCTCTGCGAGGCGGCACAAAGGAGAGACATACTCCAATCCAATTTGTTACACTTCCACCTTCCGGAGAGAGGGAGGGAGAAGGGGAGGGAGGTAAAAAATCCCATTATCTTTATCAAGCCTTCCAATCAGGAGCAGCGGTAAATGCAAACTCAGGAGACAGCTGCTGTGAAGCCTTTATATTTCATTCAGCAGATAGTGTATCTTTTTATTGCACGCAGGAATTACTTCTTTCTTTTTTTTCTTTTTTTTCTTTTTTTTCTTTTTTTTCTTTTTTTTCTTTTTTTTCTTTTTTTCTTCTTTTTTTTAAGAAACAACCTTTCTGTTCAACTTGACCGGGAAAAAGGAAATTCCAGGGGCCTTTGACGAAGAGGTGTTTCTTTGGGCTGTAGCAATGCCTGGCTAGGGAATGAGTCTATGGGGAGATGGGAGATGGGGAGATGTCCTCCTGCACCTCAAATCCTATAGAAAATGTTACACTTCCCTCGTGCCTTCTCTCTGATCCGGGTCATCCTGTAGATGCCCATTAAACAAGAGGGAAAAGTGTAGCTGAGAGATCATTTTTCAGAGGCAATTGAAATACCCAGGTGGATGGAAGACCTGCCAGCTCACTCTGAGTGCCTTCATTTGAGCTAGTCATCATCAGCTATACCATCCTTTACAGGCACTTCTAGGTCATGACGCACGCAATCCATTTCAGTCAACCGTTGATGCCATATACAGTGCTTCCCACCCTTTTCCTAAAGACCCTAAGCCTCCCATGAAGGGCTGTGAAAGGGTTTGTAGCTGACCGTGCACAGCAATGGCACGTGGAACAAATGCATGTGGCTTACCCAGGCTCCATGCCTGTTTCACGACCGCTTGTGCTCATGAAAGATTAGTCTGAAGAGCTGGGGGGCTGCTTTCAGTCCTACGAGTATTGTTTTTCTCTTCCCAATAATTTCCATGTGAGAGACAAGTTGGCATAGGAAATAGGAGAATAAATCCTTTGTCTGTACGTTGCGGGTACCGGTACAACCAGGTCAGTAGGAAACAAAATAAATGTCCAGTGTGTGATGACCTCTAGGGAGAGAGGAGAAACTCTGATCTGCTTCTGCGGTGGAGAAAGGACCACCATGGTTGGGGGAAAAATAAGTTCACATCAGAACGCATAGATGGAAGAAACCTGGAAAATATTTCATCCGGTGTATGCAAGTCATCTTGCTGTAAATACACTACAATTAGACACGGTTTAAATGGCTTTTAAAGGTTGAACCCCTCACCTCGGTACCGCGCCATGGATGCGGCAGTGAAAGCTTGCCCTGACATGGTCCACGATGAGTCTGAGACAGCATCACTGAGTGCAAGACAGTCGACCTAGCAGCTCCCATCACCGCAGCAGTCCGTTTCAAAAAGCAACCAAAACCCAGGGAAGAATGAATGCCTCAGCATGGAGCCAAATTCCTGGTTTGTGGTCCTCACACCCTAATGCTTTCCCAAAGGTGGGGTATTTTATTTACGGTGAGGGCTTTAAAAATAATAACAAAAATAGCCACTGCAGAAAGGAGCCTTTACTCAGAGGGCTGCAATTTGGGTTTTGGACTAAAATGTAACCTCAGGGTGTCCAAAATAAGTGCTTTCAGCTGACAACCCCCTCCATGAGTTGTCTGGGTAACTGCAAAAAACATTATGACATTTGCGACACGTACAAGTCACCCTGCCTGCAGCTACCCTGCATTTAACAACTCAAAATAACTCATTAGCTTGTTTGCTTTCTTCCGTGTGAGAAATCTGGCCCTGGTATGGACAGAAAGCCCAGAAAATTGTAATGGTAACAGAAAGCGGTGATGCTGTTTAGAAAACCATCGATTTCAAGGCCAGATTACAGTCATCTGCTCTGACCTACTGTTTAGCATGGGCTGGCGGGACTGATCCAACCACCTTTGCAGTTCTGAGCGCTCAGCCTGGGGCAGGTTGATCCTGAGAGCTTTGTGCTGCTTTCTAATGGCCAGCAGAGCTTTCTGCTCTCCCCTTGCCGCCATCACTGTCACCGAAGGATGCCAAGTGCCAACAAACATCTTTTCTTGCAAAGAAGGTGGGCTGGAGCTGTGGCTCGACTGCCAGCCCTGCTCCTCCTTGTTAGCTGCTGTGCTAAAGGAGCCTGCAACTATATTGCTGATGGCAAGGCTCTTCTACTAGATGAGGGGGGCTTTGTGTTTTGTTTTGTTTTGTTTTTTTTCCCCAACTGCATCATCAATGCTATTGGCCAAATAGCTGCTCATTACGGCTGGACTCAATGATCTTAAAGGTCTTTTCCAACCAAATGATTCTATGGTTCTATGATTCTATGATTAAGCAGTCTCCTGTCAGTACGGACAAGTCTGTCTTCTAAGGGGTGCACACGCTCATAAATACTTTCTGGAACTTGCTGGTCCTCAGGACCACTCAGCAGGTCAGTATTTCTTAAAACAGCAACAGTCCTGAATGCAAAATTGTCAGGCTCCAGCTGGGACCCTGCATACACACACTTCTGTATCTGTCAATTTTCAGAGCTACAATAAAATCCGTGGACTCCATCGTATTTGCAACGTGCAGGTAAAATTCCTGCCTCCCAGTTACGGATACATCATTCATCCCCACAGCAGAACAAACTACCTTCCTCTCGTACCCAGTCTGAGATCCGAACGTAATGGGCTCTGTGGCCACCATCCAGCATCAGAGAGGTCAAGAGATCTGGCTGTAAAACCTACTCCTCCGGTCTACTGTGCCCTGGTCAAGAGATCTGGCTGTAAAACCTACTCCTCCGGTCTACTGTGCCCTGGTCAAGAGATCTGGCTGTAAAACCTACTCCTCCGGTCTACTGTGCCCTGGCACCCTGCCCTATCTGCCCTCGTGCTCACCCTGGCACTCACCGTTCCCCTGCTGACTCACAGCAGCTCCAAAATCATCTTGGGTCCTTTCTTGATGATGTATATGATCTGTTCTTTATTGCTGCTGGTTTTGGCAGCTTGTTTCGTTATTCTAACTGCCTTTCACGAGCAGGAATCTTACTGCAATTTCTGTCAGGAATCCCCTCCTCCCCGACACATACACACGCATATAGACACTTAACTTTAATCCCTGACCTCTCATTCCTGCCTCCATTATCGCTGTGAATTGTTTCTTGGCGTCAGTCCATTCCTTCTCCTTTTGGTTCCTCTTCTACTTTGCTAGGTTTTATAGACTCCATCATTTTCCACTCAAGTCTCTTTCACTGAAGGTCACTGAGGGCAAATTCTGGCAGATATAGCCACAATACAGTCCCCAGCTCCCTACCAGACACCTCAGCAATGCCCTGTGAAGATTTTTCTACCTTCTTGCATAGTAGCCTCCAGGTGTAGTATCACATCTGCCTCTGGACTCCAACTGCAGACATCTCACTCCTCCCAGCATCCTTGCTCCAGATTTTGGGCAGAAATAGATTTTGGCCTCCGAGGCACCCCTGCACCCCTGCTCCCTCTGTACCCCAGAGCTCAACAGCACAACTACCTAGCAATGCAAGTGAAGCTGGTGCAGCTCTTTCCACCCTCTAAAATGCACGAAGGAGCAAACCACTGAGAAAAAGCCAATGAATACATAAACAGAAGGACTCATCTTTCCTTAAGACCTCCAAGTGCTCTGCAGAAAGGAAACCTCAGAGCAGCAGCTCCCAGCCCTGCTGTTGGTGGTGGGGTGCTGGCAAGAGAGGGGAGCAGTCAGGGGGGAGATGGATGCAGCCCTCTGAACAGAGGATGCTCCATCCCCTCTTCTGTGCCCGCACAACGAGTAATAAATACTGCTTGGGCTGTGACTATCTCAGCAAGAAGATATATATAATCCAAACCCTCACTATTCAGAGAAGAGGTGGGAATAAATCTCTGCAGCCTGAACACTGCTGACAACACCGCCCTGGGCATCTGGTGCTCTTTTTCCAGGAGTCTTTGGCAGGACAGAGAGAATAGCCCCAGTCGTGCCTTTTCCATGCCCTTGTCCAAGCTGAATTCTGTGGGCAGAAAAGCAGGATGGCTACTGGTCTTTTGAAGTCCCCAAGGACAAAGATTTCATAAGCCAGGATCACATGCATCAATTTAATCTCTCTCTTCTGACAGGACAAGGAGTAATGGGTTTAAGCTAAAGGAGGGGAGATTTAGGGTAGATATAAGGAAGAAATTTTTTACAGTGAGGGTGGTGAAGCACTGGCACAGGTTGCCCAGAGAGGTGGTGGAGGCCCCATCCCTGGAAACATTGCAGGTGAGGTTGGACGGGGCTGTGAGCAACCTGATGTGGTTAAAGATGTCCCTGCTCACTGCAGGGGGGTTGGACTGGATGGCCTCTAAAGGTCCCTTCCAACCCAAAGCATTCTATGATTCTATGATTCCATGATTCTTCTGCCCTCTCACCATTGCTGCTGTTCTGCCTTGCACAAGCACCACAGGTACACCCAGTCTGAAGACATGGCACTTGCCCCAAAACCAGTGTCTAGGTTGCGTTTGGCTGCCTCCATCTCCCCCCTCCCCCATGCCCAGGGGCAAACAGGGCCCGTTGTGCACTCACATACCCAAGTCCATATCAGCAGCTTTGGGCCGGTGGGAGCAGGGCACGTTCTTGAAGATGGCATCGAGGATTTTCTCCTTGACCTGCGTGATGGTGTCACAATTCAGGATCTTCACCGGGATCTCGGGGCTATTCACGTTGTCGGGGTTCACGCAGCTCAGAACCTGAAAGAGAGGCAGTGAGACCCACCACACATTTCACAGCAGCACGAGTACTCTGTGGCCACCCTTCTGCAGCCACCTTCTTGCAGGTCCCTGCGTCCCACAAGCCACAGGGAGCTAGGGTGCAATCAGGGGAAAAATGTGTATTCCTTCCTTCAAGAGGGCACAGCGATCTGGTTTCACACGGGGATTGCAGGCATCCATGGCTATGCTGCTCTCAACCCCTTACCACTGCCTGTGCCCAGTGAATTAAAGGTAATTCAGGATTTGGCTCTCAGCTACGTGCTGTGGGCTCCCAGATGTTGCAACCAGTGACTTGGGGCTGATGTGGAGGTGTTTCTGAACTTGTGTCTCATGCCACTTGTCTCTGTGAGGTGAAAGTATTATACCTGTGGGAACAGCCCCTTAGATTTGAGCCTCATCTCCTTAGCATCTTCACTTAATAACAGAAAGCCCATGAATACCAGCCCAGGTTCTGGTGCCTCGAGCAAAAGTGGCATTCACCCAAATGGTACCAGACAGTCGTCATTGGCACACTCTTTTCATAGAAATGATTAAAAATGCAATCAGGCCTGACCCTGGTTGGAGCTGAACTGGTATCCAAAGGGGTCTCCAGAGCTTTCCTTGGCCTCTGACCCATTCCCTGCTCCCTAGAGAGCTGGCAAGGTGACCTAATTCAGTAGTGGCCTCCTTGCATTGCCACCAACTTTGACAATTGAGGTAAAAGTGTTCTTCAATCTCTCAGACTTAAGTTGTCCATCTTCTGCACAGCCATGGGACTGACCAAGACCCTTCTCAGAAGAATGTTATTAATTTGAAATGCAGGGCTCCTTAGAAAAAGAAACACAAAACAACAACAACAACTTCTGCTTTCACACACAGAACAAGAAAATTGGCCCAACTGGAGAGGCCTCTCATTTCTCAGGAGGAGAATATAATTTTCTCCGAAGACTCTGTCCAAGAGTAAATGCAAAGCATATGGGGTGGTGAGGGAGGGAGGGATGCCTTAAACACACGCACACAGCGTTTAACAGCAATCTGCCCACTAACTCTTGGCCATGTCCGTGTTGAGCATTCTCCTCTCTCCTGGTTACAGGAGTGTGAAGTCTATAAACTTTTATAAACTTAGCACACCTTTGCGCTTGGAAGGAGTGTTCAGTGGTGCTCCTGGCTATATACGGTCATTAAATGTTCCTGTGCCACTTTTACGAGTGCAGACATGTTAGTTTTCATGCCTTGACTGTAATTTCTCTTCTGTAGTAGGTAATAGGTACTGGACTCTCCGTCACTTTCCATCTTAGCTTACTAAGATGCAGTGGGATCTCAAACTGACTTGAAACTGGGTGAAATCATATCAGTATAATTACGTATTGGCTCACCAGGCTCCCTTTGGTGCTGTTATGCTCAACTAAGAGGGACTTGTGAAGATACTGCTTGCAAAGAGCTCTGTGATCTTTCTGGATGAAAGGGGAGATGTAAATGTGAGATATTGATTAGATCATAATGCTATTATTTATATGTCACTTCCAGGAGTATTGAAGAAGCATCAATTCAGATAATAGTAACAACCGCACAGATTTACAGTTCTGTGGCATCTTTCATCTCAAAGGATCACAGCACTATACATAAAAAGCACTGCTGAAATGCACCCAGTGTTGAGGTTATTAGTTGCCCCCCTCCCATTGCACATCCGTAGGGAAATGAAGCAGTGATGGCAGGCTAGGACAGCTCTTTTGAGAGTGCTGTGGGGGTCACACACGGTTCTGGAGACCAAGTTGCTCTGCAGGTCTCTCTCAGTGATCTGAGCTCAGCCGAGGCCAGTCAGAGCAAGCTGTATGGTGTGATTTGTCTCTGGTGCAAACACCTTGGGTTCAGTTCAGTTCTCCACATGAAGGCACTCAGTGGTCTTTAAAATAATCTGGGCTGCCCTGCCAGGCATCTAGCTGCTGGTCCAGAATGGCCAACATCTCCTGCAGGTGCTGACCAGTGCCCACCACACCAGTACCCACCATGCAGTGTGGACCATCATCCAGCTGGAAGCTGACAAAGGTGCTTTGCTCTTATAGCGTGGTTGCCCTTGAATTTCGTAGGGTGCCAACATTAGAAGATGGCAGAAAAACTCTGCCTGGGTGAGCCATGATCGTTCGTGCCCTGGCTACAGTAGTCCTTGCTCTCCTCTTTTCCAGCTCAGTTGGAAGAAGGAGCAGGGAAGGCAATATCTCAAAGGTCTGTGCAGAGAGAATTTTGCTCTTCGTGGTCTCAAGCATAGGTGGGGCGGCTGGTAGTACCGGTAAACCCCTGAACTCCAGTGTGTTCATTTCAATGACAGTCAAGAGGCTCCTTTCAACATTTTAGCAAATTCAAGCATTGCTTATAGAAACCAACATCCCTCCCAGAGCACAATGACTTTGACACATGCGCCCCAGGCTTCACATCAGTTCTCAGTTGGTGTTTTCCAACTATTCTCTTGTGGAGCACTAAATTTTCCTCGGTACAAAGACTTCAGGAATTTTGCAGGCTGCACCTGTGTATTGCACACACTAAATGGCTCTTTTTTGGAGCTTGTCATGGGCTTTATGGAAGTCACCCTTACACAACAGATTGAAAATCTCTGCTCCCCATCCAACAGACTGAAGCTCCTAATCATAATAAGGTGTTCGCAATGGAGAGAGACATTCCTACCAGTTCTGTGGGAATCCTCCCAAGGGTTTCCTCTGTTCTCCCCCCAGCTTTCTATAGATTGTCCCTGGTAGGAGGTGACCAGGAGAAAAAACCTAAGCCTTGGCTTTATCCATTTAGCAGAGTTCAGATGCTCCAGTCTCAGTGGAAGACTAAGGTTTGCCCTGTGCTTCACCCAGGGCTGTTCTCATAACAACCAGCATAAGACAGAGAACTAATCCCACTGCTCCTGCAGTGCTGCTCAGCTACGTCAACACAATCTTTGATGTCAACCGGTGGGGAAAAGACCCCTGAGATGGCCTGTGTTGTATTCCTCCATGATTAGTCAGTCTGAGGGAAGCTTTTCAGAGCTGATCCCCTGAATGCGTTCACTGTTACTGCTCCATCACCCACTACTTCCCTGTGAGCCCTGTGGGGCAGAGCTAGCAAGGTGGATGAAGGGGAGAGAAGACTTCATGTCACTCAAGGAGATGCTGAATGTTTAGCCACTGAGAGGACACCAGCACTTGGCACCACTGTTCTGTCAGGCATTGAGGTCCGTGTCAGCATAGCATAAGGACGGTGCCAGTTGTAGGGTCAACATGAAAAGGTGTGGAACTGGGAGCAAGCGGAGTAGTAATCTCCAAGCCCTGCTCTCCCACTGACTGTGTATGACCTTGGGGCACGTCATCTCGCTGGATTTGTGTTTATTGACCTTTTTCTACATCCCTGGGCTTTTTTTTGTCTGCCAGCCCTTTCTGCCATGAGCTGTCTCTAAGTGTATATATACATGCAAGGGTTAGCACAGCTAAGCCCTGATCTCCACTATGGATTACTGGCATTTAAATAATAAAGGCGCAGCTTGTGATTACTCATGTGGGGACCCTGGCTCTGAGTTCTCTGCAGCGCTTGAGTGGTCTGCCCTGGGATCAGGACATCGCTACAGTTTCTGTCCCAGGGACAGGCATCTTTCTCTCCCTTGTAGATTGGGCTACGGAAGGTCCAAAGGGGCTATCGCACAGTGAAGCTTGGCAGTGAGCAAGGAGGGGAAAGACCCCCAAAGAGGCCAAGCATGGGAGAACCTTCTTATATCTCGGTAGTGGTTTCCTCCCTGCCACCAAAATTCCCTGAAAAGCCTTAACCAAAGGCAGCTCAAAGCATCTTTATCTATCTGGAATATGTTGTCAGAAGAGATGATCTGATTAGGCTCTCAGCACTGGAGCCGCCGAGGTGTGCAGGGAGCACGCAGAGCACACCACCGCTCAAGATGTACCGGGCAGCTCCCGCCTACCACCCCCAACACTAATTAGCCAATGTTCTTGACAGCTTCCGACACACATCGAGGTCTTTGCTCCCCTGTGTTATTTGCATCAACAGAAATGAAGCTGATGCAATAGATGGATGGTCTTTCATCTCCCACTGACAGCGCAGCAGTGGCAGTAGGGAGTGAGGTTTTTGCATCTGGAGTCTGGTTTGGTGAATGGTTAAAAAAATCATGGATTCTGGCAAAGGCAGATGGCAGTTAGAGCTGAGATCTTCCTGTCTCTCATAGATGGAATAATCTAGCTGGGTTTTTAATAACACGGCAGACCAGAGATGATGAGCACTGACTGCTAGCGAGGACATTAACACAAGAGGGTGTTTCTCTGAGGAGAAGTAGGGAGAAGACCTACTGTTTAGCTGCAACACATTTATTCTAGCAAATCACATCTGTAACTTGCTTAGTTTCTCCCGGACTGAAAAATCCCTTGTAAGTACAGAAATTGTTATAGACTGCAAAGACCCTGGGCCACTGAGGGCTGCTTCCTTGGAGAACTGTAGGACCTGGCAGACAGCAAATCGGAGCTATCTGGTTTGGAGAGAAATCAGACTGAAGCAATCTAAATTTAGGAATGAGGTGTGTATATTAAAATCAGTAATTCCAGATGTCTGAAAGTGCTCTGTCTTCTTTTTCCTCCCTGGATAAGTCAATTTCTTTGCACTGCTTTTCACTCAAACCATATTCGAAACCATGACTTAAAATATTTGGTCATGATTAATGAAGGCTAAAGAATAAATGCCTTCCAAAAGAAGCCCTGGCCTTGTCTTCCTGGAATAATGACAACAAACAGCCCGTTTCAATGTGCCACGCTGCTGGAATTGTGATTTAACTCAGTCAAGCAGTCATCTAGCACTCATCAAACGTGAACAACCCAATGGATTTTAGCCACACACACACTGCAAACTGACAGCGGTGACCAGGCGCGTTTGGTAGAGAGCAGGAGACGTTGAGGGAATTCCTATATTACAAATACTGAACCAGTTCTTGCTTTATTTCATTACTATATATTTTTAATAAAAGATGACAGACTGCTTAAGGAAGGTAGAAGGAAGGACAAAATAAAACAGAAATAAAGAGAAACAGAAAGGAAGAACAATCCTATTCATATTCTGCTTCCTCTTAATCTCCTTCACTGAAGCTGATCTCTGTAAATCTGCTGAGATTCCTATCGGGATATATTTGTCTGCTCTTGAGATGTAAGAGGGAGAGCTGATTAACATCAAACGACACAAAGCGAATGGAGGAGAGCTTTGTTCAGGCTGATGTATAATTACTACCCTTTGCTGGCTGCTTTATATCAAGCCTAAAAGGATCGGAGGGATTTCCTTTGGTGAAAGCGATCACTCTGTGTCTGCGTTTTTCTTCCTTTCGCTCACACTCTCCGTGTGAGATCAGGCCTCCAAATTGCTAGACAACCACACGTAATAGAAAAGAAGCACTATGCTGTTGATTTAATAGGAAAGTCACGTTTTTAATATGCAAAGTAAAATTGTGGTCTTATTTAAGGATAAAGTCTACCCCCTCATCAGCCTTGGATTCAATCAAAGCTTGGCTCTAGACTGTAGTTACTGAAGAAAAGCAGACATTTCCAGCATCAGCCCACCTGAGCTAAGATCTAAGACAGGTCAAGGAACTAACATCGACTGGGCACAGCTCTCAAAGCCAGCTAAAGTTTAAGTGACATGAATGTCCCTCAATTGAAGGTGCAAATAAAATAATCTGATAAGTTCAGAGCATCTTCTGACCATCCTAAAATTTGGGGTTGGGGTTTTCCGAGAACAAAGACACGGGAAATAAAGAAATCACAAGGATCACTGAAGACTTGGAAAGTGTTCTTCATCCCACAGAGACTTAGAAGCTCAGTGGATTTAGTGTATCCAGGAGAAAGTGAAGGCTTACAAACACTTACACTAAGAAGAGATATCTAATGCTCTTTAATTGATGCTCTTTAATCAAGTGGGAAAAGGGTGTAATCTCAGAGTAGGAGCCGAAGCTGGACATATGCAATATATATCTTTCACCAAGCAGACAATTACATTTTGAAGCAAACGACTCAGTGACAGGGATTAATTTTCTTTCCCTTGAAATCTTTAAATCAAGTTCATTTTACTTTGACTTGTGCTTGCTCAAGAGGAATGGCTGCATTAGCTCTAGAGAAGAACTAATAGGTCCCTCCACTGAGTACCTCTAACATATTCCTTGATGCTGAAATCTTCATTGGAGAAACATTTTTTTTTTCTTTTTGATGAGGATTATTCTAGAGAAGATCCTTGCAATGTAGCCTCATAAAAACTGTTTTTGCTGTCACTTGCAGAAGGCCACGGGCTTTGCACTGACCCAACACCACAAGGTCTCAGGATGTCTCTGGGCTTGCCATGCCCCAAGCTGGGTGTCCCTGTGATCACAAGTGTCCCATGGCCAAGGGCCTCGTGCCCGACTTGGCTGAGCTCAGCGCTGGGGACACCCCGCATGGCCAAGGGCTGCCGCCCCGGGCAGGCACTGCCCAGCAAACACCAGCCCTTTGTGTGCCCGGGCTGGGCGCTGGGCAGCTCTGCCCCTGGTGCTGGGGACCAGGGAGAATGGAGCAGGTGATGGGGAGAGGGTGGATGAAGATAGCCCTGGGGTGACCCAAGAGTGAGGAGGAAGGAACCCCACCATGGACATCACAGTCCTGCCAAGGAAGAGCTCAGGGTGGTGACAACTTGCAGTGACAGCCCCACCTTTCTGCTGTAGGAAGACTGTTACCTTTGACTTACAACTCAGAGGGATGTTGGAAGGGTGGGCATCACTCCAGGGAACAGGGGTAGATACTAGGAAGCATTTTGTCTAACAGAACAGAGTAAATTCCCCATATCTATTTTCTTCACATTCACAGGCTTATTCATGAGCCAAGGTTCATGCTTGTCTTCCCGTGCTCCCAGACCTCACCTGATCCAAGCAATGGCAAAGGATTGGCACTGTCAGCCTACCCTGCAATGAGTGCAGATGCTTTCAGAGAACAGGCAATGCCTTTGGGGAGCTGGCGATGCTCTGGGCATGGGGCAGGACACAATGGAAGTAACTTGGAAGCAGCCGTCTTTGCAACCATGCTTTGCAAGCAGATGTTTCAGCCATAAACCTTGCTGTGTTAGGGGATGCAACTAGTCAGTCTTCAGCAGGGTTACCCTGCCGGGTTGCAAGAATAAATTGTCCCAGAGGGTCAGCATGTCCATCACTGGCTTCTTTTCTCTAAATCCCCCTTTGCTAGAAGAGGATGGACAAGCACATAGGAAGGTGTGCTCAGAGCACTCACCAGTGTCTTGTAATCAATCTGCTGTCGGATAAGCTTGTCCTCACTCAGTGAGTACCGGGCTTCCCCAGTGATCGAGTCGATGGGACCCTTTTCCATCTGCTGCTTGATGGCACAGAAAAGGGAGAACAGAGGTTCACCAGCACACTCCTGCAGGGGTGAGAGACAACCATGAGGTGAAACTGGAGGAGCAGAGGTGAGAACCCAACCTGCAAGGCATCTCAATGACTGCCGCTTGCCATCCCCAACCACTCGAGGCAGATGCATCAGCGGGAATCAGTCTGTTCCATACAGCCTGGGAATAGAGGTGACCCTCCACTTCCACAGAGTGCAACCAGCCCTCTCGAGTGTCCTGTCATGGGACAAAGGTGTCAGTGCTCCCTAGCAATGTTTGGGCTAGCAGAGCCTTGTAGGAGCTGCTCAAGTGATTGTCACCAGGCCAGAGCTTTGCAGGTGGTGGGATGGGTCCCAGAAGACCTGGAGACAGGTCTAAAAGGGAGATGGACTGCTGGTGCCCCGTTGGGGGTGTCTGGGCAGAGTCCGCAGTCTCCCTGAGCAATCTCATGCTGGAGGCACATAGGGATGCTCAGGCAGGAGCATGACCCAGGGGAGATGTGTCCCTGAATCTGTACGGTTGCATCGGTGATGTCAGATGTGCAGGGCCCAGCATGGGACAGCAACAAGCAGCCCACAGGCAGGGCCAGCAAAGCACACCGCTCCCTAATTTCTCCTTCCCATCATTCGCACTCACTGAACCCCTCTTCCCACACCTTTCCTAGCCTCTCCTCCCTTGCTGCCCTCCCTCTGCACATTCGCTGCCACGCACCCCTCCTCGTGCTTTCTTCTATTGCCTCCCTTCCCCTTCATCTCTCCACCCTTCCTCCCCTCCTCTCCACCTTGCCCTCTCCTCTTGCAGCGTGTCCCAACTCAATGAGCGAGGTCATTTTCCTCCGGTGTAAATCCCAGCAAAAACAAGTTAATAATCTGAAGCAAAGTGGCCCCTCTCTCAGTTCCTACACCTGTCTCCCACTTAATTAGCTTATCTGCCAGCAGCATATTGCTTCTGTGTGCCTGTCTCTTGCCCTTATCAGGCCTCTGTGCAGGCTAAGGCAAGAAGACAAGTAGCTGAGTGGGGGGAAAAAAGCCTATTATAAAGGCAGCTCTTTAGAGAGTCACCTCCTTATATCCTTTCCCTTCAGCTGAAAGCAGGAATCTGATACTGAAGTCACTGAAATTACCTTCCAGGGACCTTCAAAACTTTCCCCCGTGTTCATCCTTGGACAGGTTGTGCCTGGGGAAGGCTCAGGGGAATGGGATTGATTTATAAAGCCTTGAATTGCCAGGCAGAGGGTGGTTATCCTGTCCAAATGGGGCTGTAAGGTGTCAGAACATCTAGCAACTGCATTGGGAGTAGGGGAGAGGTGCAGAGCCCAGCTCCTTCCAAAAAGGCTGGCTCTGAGTTTGGTGTCTTGGCAATTAGCATGCCTGGGGCTCACTGTGGGTCCCCAAGAGGAAACTGCCATCACCCAGCAGTCACTGGCAGGTCCTAAAGGCTGAAAGCCTCTTTTTTTACTACACACCACCCCAAGGAGGCCCTCCAGGAGGAATGAGAGGGCTCAGGGGGTGTCTGAAGTCTTTTCACTGTTTTGCTGATGAGCATCCTGCAAAGCCAATGCTATCTCCCACTGGGATACGAAGCAGCGAGAGCCTCAGCCCCTGCTGGGCTCTGGATGCAGCAGTCAGGTTTACAAGGTGTATTGCATCCAGCCCTCTGTACTCAGAGGGTGTGTGGCCATGCCCAGGGCAAGCTTCAGGCTGATACCAAGAAGAGCTTGGGCTCAGCCCTAAATTAAACTAAGCAGGGGTCTGGTTATGGTGTGGGTAAAGCACATCAAGTATGATGGAGGCACTGGGTATGATGGAGGCACTGGGTCTCAGTACTGCCTCTGAACTGGGGTGGTAGGAGATGTCCAGCCACTATACACCGAAAATATGTGACACCACGTGATGGAGATCTGAGTCTACTAGTAAAAGGAGAGCATTTTGAATAGAGGCTCTGAAATCCCTCCTGTTTCAGCACTGACCCTTAGATCCCACCTCTGTACAGGACTAAGGCCAACAGGCTGCCTCTCTAACAAACTGTCCCTCTTCATCCTCCCCGGATGAGAAAACAGCCCCTCTCCATTAGGCAGTGAGCTCTCTCCTGAGAATAAAAGCCTTTTCCTTTATACTTGGGAAGTTTTTGCCCCAACTAAACCTTGCCAAGAAGGTTTGCATTAAAGCAGCTGTTCATCCAAGGCATGCTGCTCCTCTTACCTTGAGGAACTTGTACAGAAGGAAGGTGAACCAGTTGGTGAGCATTTTCTCAGCCACGGACTCTGTCCTAAAATCAGCCCAGGAGAAAAAGCAAATTGGAAATGAGTTAGTCATGCTGGTCATATCAAAGGGCTAATCAAAAGATTGGCTTTGTCCACCTTACTGCCAGATTTCTGAGCCCCATGGAAAGTCAGGCATGACACCATCAGGATTGAGCATGTCCTAGGCTCTCTGTGTTAGCTTTGGATTTAGGAAACCTTCAGGCAAATCCTTACTGCCCTGTTGATTCCCGTAAGTCCCCGTAAGTCTGTTTCTCAGTTTCTCCATCCATGAAATGGAGATTACAACATTTGAGGGAACCTTCTCAGAGGTGCTCAGGAAGGATAAATCCATCAAAATATGAGGAGCTCAGAGCTAGGCCATATGACAAGTAGGCTATATAAATACTTAAGATAGACAGATCTAAATCACCAGAGAATAGTTATCTGGCACTGATTATCTCCCTGGCATTTGGGAGTGATTATACTCCTCAATGTGTCAATGTGGCGCATTCACAGAGCTCATCCTGTTGTCCTTGAACACTCTGTCCTCAATCAGACAAAAATCTATCTCAAGTCTTCAGGGTGAACTTTTCCTACAGAAGACTGGCTCAGACCTGTAAATGTGGTTTGGATGGCAGGAGCACAGGATAAATCTGTGTTGGCTCCAGTACATGCACTGGTTGCTCAAGAAGAAAGCAAAAGTCCCCGCCTGGATGAATTAAAATGGGTCTTCCTTGTCCTGGCTACCACCAAAGCCACCCAGGGGTTCTCATTTAGGGTTGCAGCTTGCTTTTTAGGTTCCCTAGTCCTTCAGCATAAAGCTGATCTTGCTTCTTCTGGAACATGGGACTTGCAAGGGAAAGGGTTTGCATCACTGGAGCTTGGAACCAGCCAGCGACCTTGCCTGAAAACAGTGTCCTGTTACACCAACAGAGTAAGTGACGGTCCCTTCCCTAGCTAAACACGGTTGATCTTTAGCCTGGTGTCCATAGGGATTTCTCCGTTCTCATGGGCACATCTTGCTTAGGTGGTGGGGATGGTGGGGCAAGGAGAGATAATAGGGGTGTTTGTCGGTCCTCTTCTCTTGCCTGCAACCAGAGAAAGAGGTGATATGGTCCCAGTTTGCTACCAGATTAATGTTGCATTTTCTTTGTCTACAGTGATCATTGCTGTGTCTCTGCCTAGAGACTGCCTCTGTCCAAACCAGCCTGTTTGCCCTTTATTCTCCTTGGTCAACGTCAACTAAATGCTGTCCTCCATTGGTCATGGTATGATATTCAGTTCCAGCAATCCCCATGCTTATCGTGGTCTGAGCTCCTCACAGGGAATGTCACCCAGAAGAGTGACATTTCCAGCGCTTTCTGGTGTGCCACCTGCGACCCATCACATGGTGCAAACTTAGCATTACCATGAGAAAAAGAACTACATCTTGAGGCTGTGGATGTCATGTGGGATGAACACTGGAGGAAAGGTAGGAAAATCGTTCCAGCCAGCTCCTTTCTCCTGTCAAATACCAACCAACACTGCAGAAAGGTGTTGGAAGATTCCCTTCCATCCACAGAGTCACAGGGAGGGAGGGGAAGCAGCAAGTTGAATCCAGCTGCTCCAAATAATTGTCTGGGGACCTCACCCCAACATCTGAATCCCAAGGCACTGAGCTATTCACGTGCTCATCAGTAGACTCTGTTCTGGTGGTGCTCTGTGCAGGACCTCCATCTCAGAGCACAAACCACCTCTCTGATTTCTCCTTGTGTTTTCAGAGCTTGGAACAGTGGAGGTCCCTTCTTTGTTCACTGGCTCTCCTTCCAAAGGCCACATTTCATTTCCAACAAAGAGGACTAGAGTTAGAAAAGAGCTGGAAGAAGGAGAAAGAGGGAAGATGGGATGCTCAGGACAAGACAGGGATGAACAACCAGGGAAGGTAAAGAGATGGAGAAAGGGGAAGAAAAATGAGAAAATGAAGGGAGGAGACAGTTGGAAGGAGGCAGTGCCATCCAGCATCAGAGGAGAAGCAGAGAGGAAGCCTGGGGACAGCTGGAGGGAGGTCACCAGCCAGGCTGTAGGGCTTGAATCACGTCAGGGAGTCAACTGACACCAAGCCCCTGGCTTTGCTACCCTGAATGCCAGGAAGTGCCTTCTCCTCCTTTTTTTGCTGGTTCTCCATAGTGGGCTGTGTGCCAGATGAAAACCCTTCCAGCAGGCAACACAGATCTCTTCCCTGCCCAAGCTGTCCGTCGCAATCAGCTGAGGGCTCCTCAAAGTCGGCTCAGAGCAGTGGCAAAGGCCATCCATCTCCAGGAGACTTCCCCTGCTTTTACTTAGGGTCCTGGCTTGAGTCAGAAGGATTGGTTCAGGCTGTGAAAAGGGGGTGAATATGATCCTAAAGGGAGAAGAGGCAGCATTTCCCTAGGAAGGGAAAGCACATTCATTACGAAGCAGTAGATTTCTAATTCGAGGGTTCCCATACAACCCTGCTGGTTAAACCTTAGACCTGGCCAAGAAGTGCCAACCCAAACTTGTGCCTGATATGAAACCAGTTCTGTTGCCCTGCTCGGCTCTGCTACTGGCTTTAACAAGCTCCCAGCACCAACACTCAGGGAGAGACAGAATATCCCACAATGCAGCCGAAGAAGACTCTCCACATGTCTGTAGTTAACTCATGAACAAGAAACAGGGCAGCGCAGTCCATGTCCCAGGCAGGAGAAGGCAGCAGCTGACTCACCAGGGATATAATACAGCCTATTCTATGTGATATACTCACAGGTCCTACACAATGCAACCGGAGTTTTCAGGTTAAAAGGACACATAAGCATAAATTAACATCTTAAGCACACAACGAGTCCAAAATAAGGCTTAGGAGGCATGGGTTCTTGCTGCCCTTATGGAGCTTTCTGGAAGATCCACATTAAAATCCAGAGGTAGTTCAGTTCTGTAACTTTTAATCATCAACTACTTTTCGGTTAGGGAAGAGGTGGAGCAAGATCTACAGGCACGCTTGCTGAAAGCAATGCTTTGTCAGGAAGTCTTAAACGAGCAGGAAACCAGAAAGGGAGAGTGATCCAGTCTTCATTCAGCTCTACTTTCCTTATTCACCCCTCTTTGCAAACATCTTCATGCCAGCCCTACGGGGTCACATGAAGTGTGGGTGCGTACCGTACCACACCCTGCTGCACAAACAAAAATCAAGCAAATTTGCCCCTTTCCTCCGAAGATGACCAGCGTGCTTATGTTAGACATGGGGCACAGGCTGCCCAGCCCAGCTCACTCCAGCCCCAGGCATCCTTACCTCCGGAGCAGCAGCTTAGGGTGGTTCTTGCTCTCCAGATTTTTGTCTATGAGGTCGGCCAAGAGCTGTTTGAGGACATCAGTAGCATACTCCAGCTTGCTCTGCAGCACCGTCATGATCAGTGAGGCCACATTACCACGGTCCCGCATGGAGAAGCTGCGCTGGGACTCTAGCGTGCGGATGAAGGACAGCAGGAAAACCTTGTTGTTGATGAGCTGGGCAAAGAGCTTCAGGCCTTTCTCCACCCGTTCCTGCCTATAGCCAGGGACCTGCACAAGAAGAAAAGGAGTTTATAGCTTTCAGTCACTGCCCGCTGTAAGACCTCTCCCAAATGGGTCACACAGCCTTCGCTACCTCTCTGCCCTCATCCCTCCAGCTCCTCCAACTATACATTTTGACAACAAGCAGAAGACAGTTCTGAGACAGGGAAAAGGGAAAAGCTGCTTCAAACAGCAGAAACAATTAAAAAAAAAATATCTTGCATCTAGCAGGCAGGTGAGTCCTTCTTTCTGCATCACAGGATAGTCCTGTAAAAAGAAAGAGAGTCCATACATCGTCTGATGCTTAGGAAGCCTGAGAGACCTCCTAGCCACAGCCAGATGATTACTTTCCAACCCTGTGTTTCCCTCCCTGAACTGTACATCAAAAAGAGATTGCTAATGCCTGGATGTGGTACCATACCATACTGTATTTTTATTGTAGTCAGACAGAAGCCTCACTCTATCTCCACCAAACACCTCTTTTTCATCCCTGCAAGAAACCTGCTTACAGAGATTTGGAGTTCAGCTTTAAGAAACTGGGAGGCAGCAAGAAAGTGAATGGGGAAGAGAGCCCCGGGGTCAGGTTTTGAGGAGATGAAGAGATGAGTGAGGCAGTGGGTGAGATGGTGAGCATGCAGCTGGGCCTTGGTTTGAAGAACTACGTAGATGAAGGTGTGAGAGGGCACCCCGAGTTGGGACCTGTCTTAGAGGTCCCACTGCAGTAGGACCCCTGGGCTTGGGAGGTGAGATGGTTTGGAGACAGAGAGGTTGATAAGTCTCTAATATATTTCTCAGCTGTGAGAGGCTGGTGAACTAGTTTTTAGTTCACCAATTTAGGACCTCAAGACTGGACCCTGGACTCCACAGTCTACAGCAGGCTTTACCCTTTCTGATTCTTCTGGCTTTGGATGAAAATGGAGCCTAAATAGAGAACCCCAAACTCATTCCTCCATGTTGCCGAAGCTGTTCCAGCCCCTGAAAAAGCTTCCCTGGAAGCTGGAGGGTCTCAACACAGAGCATCACATGCCACCAAGGCATGGATGTATTAATAACCAACCAGATTTGGCACTTCAATCCAAAACAAGCTGGCATGCTTAAACAACCAAGTAATGCAAGGCCCCTTAAAGAGTCATTACTTTTTCATTCTGGAAATTAGAGCTCTTAACTCTTTTTGCATACAGCAAATAAATTACTTAGTCAATAGCTTGAGACAGCCAAGCAACCAACCACTACCACCCATCCCGCCAATAATTATTTTTAACTCACTTGCTTGAACATTTAATATTGTCTATCCCCCCAGGTTATTAAATAACAAGAAAAGTATTTTGTACTGCATCTGGAAACAGTTAATTAGCAAATGGACTGGAAATAAGTAAGACCTGCTCACTGCGGGATCTGTGCTGGGGCCTTTTGCAATAAATAGCAACTCCTTCTAGGTGCTACAGAGAAGGGAGCAGGATGGGAACTGCCTTCCCTTATATGTTGGTAGCCAAAGATGTTGACACTGAGAGAGCTGTTGAAGATTTACAGAGGATTAAGGGAAAAAAAAAAAAAGATTAATGAAATGAAAGGAAGAAGAGATCAAAGGTGGCAGCTTGAAACATTAGCTTTGTGTCCCTCTATGGATCTGCATATGGGAGCATCCATGCTAAAGCCTCTGTAGGGGTCAGATGCTATTCTGTGGTCAGCTGGCTGAGGTTAATGAATATAGGGATTGTAATTGACTGTGGGTATGATGGAAGTGTTTGTGTGTGTGTATACATATGTGTGAGAGAGATTTATCACCCCTCGTCTCTTGTGCTCGTTTGTTGAAGCTGCTGAGCTACTCTTCCTGAGGGAAAGCAGCTCGAGGCCACTCTACCTGCAATATCTACAGCAGTCAATGTGTAACTCAGCCTCCTACCCGATCCCACAAGTCTTCGTTGCTGACAGAACAGGTTTTTCTAATGGTTCTCTCCATATAGTTTGATGAATTTTGGCTCTGCTGAAGGGAAGGAGCAGAGACGAGCCGGCACCTCTGATTACACAGCCAGCCAAGCATGGTATTGCCTGCGCCAGCTCCTGTTCTTCTTCTCTGCCAACTAACCCCCGTCTTGGCCTCCAGCAATCACACCAGCCCATGCCAGAGCCTCTCTGAAACTGAGAGCTTGCCAAAGACTTTGCAGAGAGCTCAGCCAACGACCTCCTTGGCCTTGGCCATGGTGTATCCCCTGCTTCTCTGGCCCAGGTATCCCTAGAGCAGAGCCTGTCCATCTGCCAAAGCCTGAAGGAGTTTTGCAGCCTGGGCAGACCTCACCCGGCATCCCATCAAACTCACTGTCGCCAGTGAGGTAATGCAGGCTGTGTGCAGACCCCAACAGCGCTGGGCAAAGTCTCACTGTCCTCCCACCGCTGCGGTCCGGAGAGTTGGGGTAGAGGAGGCAGATGTGGGCAGGGGATGGGCAGACTGATGCTGCGGTTTTCTGACTTCCCTGCAAACCACAGAGCGCAGCAAAGGTGAACCTCCTTCAGTGACTGTACGTTATTTATTTCTATAGCTCTTACCAGGAAAAAAAGTTTCTTAGTAGTGTCAGTGTTGTGCAAAGCTGGACTGACACAGGCAGCTACGCTGCTCTGCCATACAACTTTTTTTTTTCCTGGCTGCTGCACATCTGTAACTAATAAATCCAGTCTAAAAAACAAACCCCAGCAGGATGAAGACCAAGGAGAAGCTTAATACAGTAGACCTAATGCCCATAGATCTATGAGAGTCTTCCAAATAGATGAGTGATCAAATAGAATCAAACATCTGAGAGAGAAACAATCATCTTCCCCTTTCAACCTGGATTTTTAATGAGGTAATGTTTCACCCCTGGTAGGACACAGCGTTGTAAGCCATCACATCCCCACAACTAACACAACATATTTTGCATTCACGGCAGAACAGGGAGGCACGAGAGGAGCCAGAAGCAAGAGATGTTGATTTCTTACCTCCAGATCCCTCAGGACTGGGTGATCTTCGATGCCAGGGAAAAGCACCCTCATGGTATAGGTTCGGTAATCAAGGAAGGGGATCCCGGCTCCATCCAGATCGCTTGTCAGCTCATGAATATCCGTCTGTAGCTCTGCAAAGGCTGACACAAAAAAGGAACAACTCATGTAGCAATGACAGTCCAGATCTCCCTCGCTGTGATGGGAAAAGCCCTCAGACCCACGTGCATGAGACTAAGGTAAAAGTGGAGAAGTAACATGTGGAGAGGAAGAAGATGGACAAGAGCAGTCTCACCTTTCCTACAACACAGCCTTTCCCCAGGGACACATGCCAAGGCTCTCCCTGGACCATGAGTTAGCAAATACAGCTTGGACAGGGTGAAGGAAGGCTGGACTTAAGGAAAATAGGCAAAGTCAGATTAGATCCAGGCTTGAGCCAGACCCACAGGGTTCAACATTCCTGTTCCTTGGTGATATTTTGGCTCAAAGCTTTGTGGCTGGATCTCTCTCTTCTACCAACACCGACACAGTGTCAGCCTTCCTTCCTCATCCTACCTTCTTTGCACTCCAGTGCCACCCTGGACTCCAGGTTGTCCATCTGCATCTGCAGACGCTTGAGGGTGAGGTCGCTTTCTCTGGATTTGCGCTTGTACGCAATCAACACAGCCACGATGAAGATAATGAGCAGGCCACCGGCCACTGCAATGCTGACAATAGCTGGCAAGCTGAGAGGGCTGTCTGGAGAGATGTAGACCATCCCTGGGGAGAACTCCATCCCTCCTACACGAGCCTAGGGGGAAGGCAGGAAAAAGTCACATTGAAACTGCCGAACAAGCAGGAACAGAGAGAAACTCCATCATCTCCCCAACTAAGGCTGAATGATGAACTCCCCTTGTCTCCCAGGTTAAACAGGGCATGAATTTTGGATAGAGAATGGCTAAAACCCACCTGAAATGTCATGTAGAAGCACCTCAGTTGGTAGAGTGACCATGAACCCAACCATCAAAGGACTTCTGGTGAGACAAATCTCACCAGTCCCAATGTCCTGGCTACATAGCAGTTTGGGGTTCTTTCTGGGTTTTCCATTCCCTGTCCCAAACAGCTATGTTGTGCTGGACTGCCCTGATGACACCTAGTCCCAAGACGCACACAGGACATGCAGCTCATGGTTATGGTCTGATGGGTCCTAACCTCATAATGGGACAGGGGACATCTGACCCCACCAGCTGGCACAGCAGCAGTCAGGACAGTGGGAATGTCGAAATCGGAGTCACAATTTGCTTTTGACTCTTCAAACAGAGAAAACTGTATCTGGAAGCCACTGGGGTATGAAAAAAAATCACAAAACCCACAGAGCCTGGCCAATGCTCTTTACAGCCCCCCTCCCAGCCACACGTTGGCAGGGTGACTGCAGCTCCTCACCAGTGGGACAGGGAGCTGAACAGAGCTTTCTGCTCTCCATGCACTCCTAGAGGTTCCCAGGGCTGCTGCCAGCCTCTGGGACAAGATGCTGTGCAAGGACCTTGCTTTTAACAGCCAGAAAGAAACCCTGCAGGCGGTTCTGCTGCTAGGAGCCCATTTTTACAACATGAACACCACTCCCAACAGTAATCCCACACGGTACTACTCACTCAAGGCTACTACGAGGTTGTTCAAAGCTATTTGCAGAGTAGGATAAGTTTGAGTGGCAGGGGGAGAAGCATTGTGGACTAGCTTGAGGTATAAAAAGAAGGCTTCTAGGACTGCGCTGTGGTAGGGGAACACCGGTTATAGATCAACATAAAGCTAGGAAGATGCCATGCAAAGAGCTTGAAGGCTCGTGACATGGTGATGAGCCCCATCACTTCAACCCAGTTGAGCTTTGTCACAGAGGGGCACGGCAGGTCCTGCACAAAGTGCAAAATCTTCTGCCAGGCAGAAATGCAGTCAAGACCCCAGGGCCACGTGCGTCCCCCTCCCACTGCAACTGGGACCATTGCAGGATGTAATTGAACCTTTTTCTTTCTCTTTTATGAGGAGCTCTCCCTCAACTTCCCAGCTCCCACAGCAGCTAGTGAAAACATCCCCCACATCCCAGCCTGGTGGCTAGCCTTGTCCTTCATCTTACTGGCTCTCAGTTAATCACTCTGTCTTCAGCCTGCTTGCATACACATTAATCCCATGCCTCAGCTCAGGCACCTACTCAGGTTTCCTCTCTAGGTTGCAGGAGGAAGAAACTGGCCCAAGGAGGAAGGGTTGGAGCCAGCAGAAGAGACTACAGAGCAGAGAGTCATGAATTAATGAAAAGTTTTCCAGCTGCTCTCGTTCCTCACCACCACAGCCCTTGCTGCGGACGTGAAACTCTGTGACCTCACCATCTCCTAGAAATGATTCTGGCCCCAGTTACAACCTCTGAGAAGATGTCTGTTTTGCTCTAGCACCAGCTGTAGGCTGTTCCTCAGTGGGTCCTGGCCAAAGCCACCTAGATGTAACGCTTATGTCTTGGACAGGACAAAAGTGAATGTCTGGAAATATCTAATTTCCATCCACAAGGTCCTCTTACGCCCTGAATACTCCTAAGCATTTTGGGATGGGCTCTAGAAAGTTAACAATGTCCACAATGAGAAATGAAACCAAACCCGAGCTCATCTGACCAGGTAAAAGAGTTTCAAGGTGACCATTCCTGTAGCATGACATTGATGACCTGTAGAGCATCTTCAGTGGCCAAGGAACAACCTAGTACCCATGTAAGCTTAGGACGCAGCAGTAATTAGTGTTCCCATCTATTCTAAGATACAGGTCCAACTCACTTATAAAGCCTGCAAAGGGCAGAGACTTGGTATTGGAACGTGGCATGCTCAACTGAGAAGACAAACTGCCAAACTCACGTGCTAATCTAAGCACTGAAAGCTATTGCCTTTTGCCCTAGACCAGTGTCCCAAATCCTCCCAGCAAAATTTGCTCACCAGTTTGCACAATTTCCTCCCTGTCCCAGTGGATCAATAAATAGATTCATTATATTTCATTTCTGTTTCCGACAGTGGCCCTTTTCCTCCAAGCCTTGCAGTCAGATGAGTCCATTCAAGGAGTATCAGACTAGAATCAAACAACCCCGTCCCAATCCCCAGTGCAGGTCCATCCTCAAAGCTCGCAGAACAGCCTGTCTCCATGGGTGGGATTCCTCTTACCAAACATTCGACAGGCACATCTGAGTTAGACATTACAGCATCCTTTCAGAGTCAATACAGAGAAAAAACACTTTCAGTATGTGATTTATGTGAGCTGCTTTTGACACTTGCTTTGACATTAGGATGAGACGTTTTATTCAGTGGAAGTTCCCATTTATCTCCATTAACTATAAGGGGATCCAGACTCCTAGAGATAGGTGTCTAACAAAGTTAGCCCCAGTGCGCTCCTCTCTGAAGGTGGTTTCCTGCATTGGGAAGGTCTCACACTCCACGAATCAAACTGCCATGATCTGAGGGAATCTGTCTCTTGAAGAAGAAAGCCCGCAAGGCTGCAGTACTACCGTGAGCATTTAAAAGAAAAACAAGCAAATACATAGATATAGCCCTACTTTATTTCTTGGGCCACTGAGTGTTTTTGAAGGAAGCTATTTATACCTTCCAGAAGACTGAACGTGAGCCCTCCATATTACCAAACAACAGTTTGGCCACCTGTTAAGCCTGTTAAACGTGAATTTGTTCTAAATGGCACTATGGCAGAACCCAGTTTTCTCCAGCAAAGTCTTAGGGGCCACCTGTAGCACTTCAGTAGTTCCTGTTGTGCAAAACCTGATGGTGGTAGTGTCTTTCCTAGTGCAAGTTTGCCCTGGCCAAATGTAAGTGTCTACCTTAGGATGACAAGAATTGTGCCCTGAACTTCAATTGCTATATTTGACCATCTCTCCATTCACTATACAAAGAGTCCAGCGTGACTTCCCGTATGTAAGTGCCTACATTAGATACCAACAACCCTTCAAATGTACTCCACTTCATTGCAGACCTTCTCCAACATAGTTACTCATGGATCTTCCTCTTGTCTCTTTCTTTTCCTTGGAAAAGAGCTTGCCTCTGAGTTTTAGTCAATCTTGTTTAACCATTGCTCAGGCCTTTTAGTTCTTTCCTATTTCTTCAAATATTTAACTCTGTCATTGTATAAAAGACAGCTGAACTAGATGAAAAACCTGTTGACATCAATGTGTGCCTTTGTCATTGTTCCTTCCCTCGGAAATAATCTCAGTGTTGCAATGGTTGATTCAGTCCCATGGTTCCCTCTCAGATCTAGGCCACCTCATTCTGCAAGAAAGGGTTTGTTCAGCAATTTACTCAAGGTCACACAGTAAATCGTTGGCAGAGACAGGAGGAGGACCTGGGAGAGCTACCTGTCAATTATCCTGACCATCAAAGTCATATTCATGTGGAACATGGGGATACATTTTGTACCGACCCAAGCAACAGAGATGCTGTGCCATGCTGGAGGAGGCATTTCCCAGCCCAGCTGTCCCCCTGGTAAGTGCCAGATGCAAAGTCCATCCTTGAGCACTGGCCTCCATCGCAGGTGACCTTCTTTTGGTTTCCAGCCCAGACGCTGTCAAAGGGTTGCCTCTGTGTTGGCAGTTGAATGAGAAATCTGTAAATTTCCCCTAACACTGATGCTCATTAACAGGCTTCAATGCGATCATCTTCCCACATTTCCAGCAGCATCTCTTGTTTGATCAGTGTCCTCAAAAAGGGATTATTTTTTTCTCTGTGGCTTCGCTTAAGCTGTCCCAAGCTGCAGGAGCAGGGGAGTCCTCCCAATTAGTAAGACCTGACCAGATGTTCATCCTCCCTGATCCCCAGGGGTTGATTATTGCTCACGTGACTTTGAGTTTTCTCTCTCTAGGATTGGCTTTGTCCATCTCTGACTAACCATATGTTTAATTATATTCATGAAAATGACAGGGAACATATATTGCCTTGTTCAAAAGCTTTGGTATTCACACCGAGAAAATCTCTCACTTCATTATTGTTCCTCTTGGAGTGTCTTAATGTGCTTTACAATTAATCGAGAGCCATGGTATACTTGCATGGCTGAAAAGGATTATTACCTCTATTTTCCAGACGACAAACTTTGGCACAGAGAAGTTAAGTAGCCAGTATGAGGTCTCCCAGCAGCAGTCACAAATAAGACCCAGAATGGTGACCATAAACTCTTTATTTTCTAAAAGTCCCCCGAAAACTCTTTTTAAAGAGCCATGCAGTCTGTCTCCATCAACTTCTATGAGTCTCACTGCATTGAAATAGATAAATATGTGACAGATAAAGCTTTGGGAGGGCAACAGAGAGGTGGAAAAAAGTTGATCACAAGGAATGAGAAACATTGATCATCCGTATGTCTGATGTCAGTTGTTAGCTCTTGTTGTGTTTCCACCCACAGCTCGGTACAACTCAGATGAGTTTGCTGATGTGCTGTTTATCAAGTAATAGCATTGAGGAATGCAAGTTACTGAGAGGAAAGTGAAGAAGAAGCGAATAAATCAATGGTGAGAGGAGGAGAAGCTCCCTCTAATGTAATCACTAGGTCCATTTTTCACAGGTTCCGGGAAGGATATCCAGGAATATACTAAGTCGTATAGGTGTCAAAACCTCAAAGTCCAGTCACATAGAGTCCATATCCTGCATTTTTTTTTCTCCTACATAAAGGCAAATTTTAGCCACCAGCGTGTTAGTAATTGCTGGGGACTATGCTGAATTTAACAAAGTATGTCATGTAGGGAACATGTTACATACATGAACTCACATGAGCATCTAGGGTTCATACAGTCCGTACAAAACCAGAAGAGAGGCAAACTTTCCTAAAGTGTTTTGATTATGAAAGGTTTCTCACTGTCCATAAAGATCTCCAGGTTACTCTTCTACTCTTCTACTTCTCCAAGTTACTTTTGATGGGGATATTGTATCAAGAAGGGTCCCTGATGTTTATGGGATCTATGGAAGGCAAATGGTGATGCAAACTCTCGGGAGACCTCTGCCAGCTCTTCAGCATTGGAGTGCCCTCCCAACCCACCCAGGAAGGAAAGGATGATGAGGTTCAAGCACCACTTACCATCACCTTGTGCCGTCCAATGAGGTTTGGGGACTCGCACAGTAGCTGCACATCTGATACGGTCACCGCACAGGGCTTCTCACCAACCAAAACGGTGTAGTTCAGCTTGGCGTTCCCTCCTGCCACTGGTGGGATCAGGTTCTTGCCCTGGATAGAAAGGAATATCACCCCCCCCCCAAAAAAAAAAAAAAAAGAAAAAAGTTTCCCTCCCAACTCAGCTTTGTTTCTGTGAC